>ML261718.1:52413-152879 GCA_005239495.1 Nicotiana undulata
ATATATATATATATATATATATATATATATACATTCACAATGCTCCCACATGGAGTCATATACAAAGCAGAAAAGGAAAGCCTAGTCTATTTTCCCCTCGGGGACTACAGCTCTATCACCCTCTTCCTCATTATCCCCGGAATCGGATACGAGGAATTTGGCGTGGTATTCATCTGCCTTGTCCTGCTCTATCTCTTCTAAGAGATCGAAGCCCCTAGCGTGGATCTCCTCGAGAGTTTCCCTCCAGGATCTGCATTGGGCATAGTCACTTCTCCTGCTCTCACGATCAGAAGCCCCTCTCAATTCGGCTCGGGCATCGGCAACATCTTTTAAATACACGGCCACTTTCTTGTCGGCCTTAGCTCGAATCTCTTCGGCTTCAGCCCGAGCATCCACAACCTCGATTTTCATCTTCAAAAGGTCAAACTCGAGCCTTGCAATTCAGCTCGTCTGGACCGAGTCGTTTTCACGAGCATTCCGAAGTTGCACCTCGAGGGCAGAAACCTTGGACAGAGCATTCTTCTTGGCCTCAACTTGGGCATCGATCTGAGCCCTTAGCCCATTGCACTCACATTCGGCCTGACCGAATCTGCCCCAAAGGCATTCCAGGTCCTCTGTCCTTCTTTGCAACTGAAACATCAGAATATTAACCTTCAAGGATAGGATAAGAAACATGCATGTCTTTAAAAGCTAAGGTTACCTATCCCTCGAGGCGGCCTTCGTAGCTTTGGCTACGATCCATCTCACATCGAAAGTGTATCAACTCCTTGGCTCTTTTGTCACATAGGAGCTTGAGGGATTTCTCCCCGTCCAAGGCCTTCCGCAACCGAGCCTCGCAGTAAAGCAACTTGGACTTGAGCTTGTCAAAAGCCTATGAAAAAAAAAACTTCCGTTAGAAAATGAGAACGGAGCTAAAAACAACCACAAATACCATCGAAGCTTACCGAAGAGCAGAACCGCTGAGCCTCCTCGAAGGCCGAGCGGGCATCTCCTGGTCTGGCCTCTTGGCCCCAGTCGAACCATCCCGAGAAGGGACATGATCATTAGGGACTCCGCTCCCATCAGGCGGCCCTTGGCCCCGAATATCCCTCAAAGTACCTTCGAAGGGAAGAGAAAGCGGCGACAGAAGACCCTTTCACCTCGAAGTACCTTCGACCGAGGAAGAAGACGACGGCAAAGGAGGAATCGCTCCCCTGAGGTTAGAGACCTCGGGTTGGGCCGGCTCGGCTTCATTTCCTTTATGCCTCTGGGCAGACCTTTCCCCACTATGAGTTTCCTCGCCCACCGAGGACTCCTTCCGCTTACTATCGTTCGTCAGTCTCGATGCTGTCGACCCTTCCTCCTCTCCAAGAGGACACGGTCTCATCTATGAGAATTCTCCAACGTCTGCAGTCAAGAAGTTAATTTAAAGGAAAACATTTCCTAAGAGAAAGAAGTTTATGGCACTCACCATGGTGTCTGGCCTCCCATCCACCCTTCGACATGTCTCGTCACTTACGCTCATCGTAAGCCGAGCAGGTCGCCAATCTTTGAGCCCAACCCGCCAGGTCGGGGACCTCAAATGGCAACCACGGAGTAGTTGCAAAAGGAAAAGAAGACATTATTACAGAGCCCGCCTCCACTATGAACAAAATGACAAAAGCACGAGTGTACCACTTACGTGTGAAATTCCATTTCTCAGGAAAGGGCATGAACTCCACTGGGATAATATCAGTGGTCCGCACTCGAACAAATCGATTCATCCACTCTCGGTCCCCCTCTTCTTCATCGCTGGCAATAAAGGGCTGGGTGGATCGACGTCGGAGAGTAATCAAGCCCCGATAGTGCGAGGGCTGGTATAATCAGATGAGATGACGAAGGGTGAACATGAGCCCAGATTTCTCTGCGAAGAACCTCATCATCAGCACTATCCTCCAAGAAGACGGGTGAACCTGTGCCAAGGTAACCCGATATCTCCTACACAAGTCGCGCAAGACTCTGTCAAGAGGGCCCAACGTAAAGGGGAACGTATATACGTTCAGAAACCCCTCTACATGGGCCATAGTATCCTCTTTCAGGGAAGGCACCTACAGTACCACCTCTTCTCCCCATCCGCAGTCTCTCATCACTGCCTCGAGGTGTTTTTTTTCTATTGATGGGATCTACCTCGAGGCATGCTCCCGATGGACCTGAACATTGGGAGGTTGCTCTAACGTGAAGTCCCTCCTCGAGGCGATGCAGCCTGAGGTTCGTTCGCCTGATGCCGGCGGTGTACCACCGACCGGGTAAGAAGAAAAGGCAGAACTC
Source organism: Nicotiana undulata (assembly GCA_005239495.1). Classification (NCBI taxonomy): domain Eukaryota; kingdom Viridiplantae; phylum Streptophyta; class Magnoliopsida; order Solanales; family Solanaceae; genus Nicotiana; species Nicotiana undulata. The sequence goes on from ML261718.1 coordinate 54,700, forward strand.
TCCTCTTCTTGGTGAGCATATTTTGGAATAGCGGCCATAGCTACTTTGGCACAAAGAGAAGGATATAAAAACTCAAGCGGAAACTTTAATCTAAAATGTTAGAAAAATTGGCGTAGAGGAGAAAAGGATAACAACTCAAAATGGCGAAGTCCTCAAATGGGAAGAAAGCCAACACATATATAGAGCAAGCGGCGGCTGTTCGCCTGCCTTGAAGGCCAATTAACTCTGACCGCGCCATTATCACTTTTGGGGAAGTGTGCCGGTGGAACCACATCGATCACTTCACAAGACATGTCATACGAATGACGTCTCCTTGCAACGTTCGAGGTATTAGGGTCCCCATATCAATCCAGCCTTGAGATAGTGTCCGATCTCGAGGATCCCTGTCACTACAAGAATAAGCTCTAAAAGAGCCGCCAACCTATCCTCGAGATGATGCCCGATCTCGAGAAGCTCTGTGGCTACAGGTATAAGTTCTAAAAAGAACTATCAAGATCCACATATCGATCTAGCCCCGAGATGGTGCCCAATATCGAGGGCCTCTATTATTCCGAGTATGGGCTCTAAAGAGCCGACATCAAGATTCAAGAGATTGTCATTGCATTGAAAAATAAAAGACTTAAAGCAAAAAATCATTTTGCATTCACAAAAATATATTTATAGAATGAGTCTTTACAAAACTCCTCTGAGGAGCCCATATACAAAAAGAGAAATAAAAGGAAAGCAAAAATAGTAAAGCAAGTCTATTACTCGCCTTCACTACTATCTGAGTCGATGCCGGAGTCGCTATCGGAGCCCTCGTCCGAAAAAGTTGAAAGTGCCGATTCTTCTTACAAAATCCTGGCCTTCTCAGTCTTAGTAGAGAGATCAACGCCTTTGGCACTTGCCTCTTCGAGGTCCTGCCTCCTAGCTTGTGAGTGAACATAAGCAATGGCCCGAGCCAGTTTGAGCCCGACCTCTTCAGAGATCTCCCTAGCCCGATCATTGGCAGCAGTTGCATCTCTTTTATATAAGGTCACATGTTCATCGGCCTCAGACTTGGCCGCAGACAGTGAAATGGCCTCCTCCTGGGCACTCCGAAGAAGATCTTGGGTCAAGATCCACTCTCCCCGCAGAAGATCCCTCTCCGAGACCACGACTTCATTCTGCCTCTTCAGACCGAGGACTTCAGCTTCCTTGGCTGCGACCTCCTCTTGAAGTTGTCTCACCAAGGCATTCTTATTCTCAATCTACAAAGTCGAATCGAGATGGTAAATACCAAGCTATGAATGAAAAGATGAACTCATGAGTGTCGTGTTACATGTTCAGCGAAGTTGGTGTGCTCCTGGTGCACTCCTTCCAAGCTGGCTCGAAGCTCATTCAGCTCTTCGTCCTTTCGGGTTGAGGAAGCCTTTGACATATTCAGCTCTAAGGTAACCTTCTCGAGCTCCTCCTCGCACCAAGCAAGCTCGTCTTGAAGCTTGGAAAAGGCCTGGTCATATAGCTTCTTGACCTACAATTCGAATGAGAGAAGTCAGAAAATCAAGAATAGGAATTCAAAGCACAAGTGATATGTCAAAGAAAGTTACCTGCTTTGAAGCTTTCCGGCCTCCTTGAAAGAAACGGGGGCATCAAGGTCGGTATCTACCTCGAGGCTGACGAAGTAATCTCTGAATGTGTCATTCTCTTCTTGAGAGATATCCACATCGGCAGCGCCCCTGTTCTGTGCATCCCTTATTTCCCATGGGTAAAATGAAGGGCCCAAATTGAAGCCGCCCACAACATCGATTTCTATCGGGGCTTCTTCCCGACCCCGAAGGGCTTCAAAACTAGGCCATCCGGACTCATCAATACGGACTGTACCATGCCCAGCAAATGGCTCGGGGACTGCGCCCAAGCCCTTCTTGAGGGCCCCCTCCGCGCAAGGTTGCTCCACATCGGTCGTCTCTGATTCGGTGGCTTCGTTGATTTTGGAGACTCAACCGATGTCTCATTCTTCCTCTTCTTTCCCTTATCGGGCTTCGAGACCTCTCTTTCACCAGGAGGAGGCAGTCTCACCAATACGCCTTCCCCGAGGCCTGCACATGCATGATATATCAAATTTACCATCACAGAATAATACTCATGTGAAATTTTACAATGGCAGAAAGAGAGGCTTACCGTGGTTCTTGGCCTGCCATCGCATTTTGGCCAAATCACGCCAAGTGCGCTTGTTGTATGGAAAGGTGGAATCGAATTGCTTGATCCACCCGGGTAGGTTCTAAGCAGCGCCGGGGAACCAGACGGTGGTTGCATAATCAAAAGAAATCAATTTAGAAGTAGAAGAAGGGTTAGTAAAGTATGCTCGATGTAATGTTACTTACGTTTCACATTCCATTCTTCGGGGAATGGCATCCTGTCAGCAGGATAATGTTCGAGGTTCTTACTCTGACGAACCGGCTCATCCATCCCCGATCATTGTCCTCATCGATGCTCGCAAAGAATGTCTTGGAGGATCAATGGTGCAACTTGATTAAATCCCTTCGGAAGAGACGGGGGCTAAACAACCTTATCAAGTGATCGAGGGTGAAGGTTATTCCCTCGATCCGGTTGGTGAAATATCGAAGCATATATACAATCCTCCAGAAGAAAGGATATATCTGACCGAGTGTCACTCGGTACTGACGGCAAAAGTCAAGAATCACCGGGTCTATCGGTAGAGAAGAAGACCCCATGGGACCAAGAGTGAATGGGTATGTGTATCTGTTGAGGAAGCCAGCTTTGTGTGTCACTATGCTTTCCTCAGCTTCGGGGATTTCTATTTGTACTACCTCCCCCCAACGGCAGTCCGTTTTTACCCTCTCCACTTTGGTTACCACACTAATGTACCGAGACATGGGCTCGCATCGGCCCGGTGTGGAAGGAGGTCTGTCGATGGTAAAATCAGAGATCGTATCAAAAGGGCCTGGAATACATTGCTCAACATCCGGTGGTGTTTTTGGTTTTCTCTTGGACGGGTGTGCAGAAGAAGAGGTGCCCTCTTTCTAGGGTACCGTCTTAGAAGTTTTTGCCATAACTGTGAATGGGTTCTAAGAAAGGAGATGGAGAAGTAAGCACAGAGATAAGATGAGTGCAGAAGATGATGAACTTGGCTCTAAAAACTTGAAAATGTTGTAAAAGTATGAATGATAAACACCCGAGGTATTTATAGAAGCCATTTGGGCAAAGTTTGAGAAGTTGGAGAGTCGAACCAAAACGGTTCGTGGGTTTCTCGATGGTCGCGCTGACGGCGACCCCTACGCAGCTTTGAGTCACGTCATTTAATGCTCTGACGAGGTTGACGTCATGATGGAAGTATCGAAGGGGAAAGATTTCAAGACCGTTTCTTATCATTTCACTCTAAGAAACGCGGGGACTGTCTGTATACATCTAAAATTGGAGAGACGATTTTATGATTATTATGACATTCCACTAACCACCTTCAGAAGGCTCGAGGCACAACTCGAGGTTCGACCCCATCATGGACGAGCGAGAAACTCCTGAAAGGCACATGGTTAGAGTTGACCAGGTCTGTTAGAATAGTACAAGTCCGTACCGTGGCATTAAATAGTTGTACCAACTGCATATCTTTGTAATAAATATTTATGTACTATATTGGGATTCCCCCTTCCTATATAAAGGGGACCCTTATCTTTTCTTGCACACATGATATTGGATACAAGAACATTCTCTGCTCTCTAACTTAAACATTCTCCATTGTCGATTTCTTCAATTTATTGCTTACATTTATTGCGTTCCATTTATTGTTCTTCATTTATTACTCATCATTGATCATAAAAAGACCGTTATAGTTGTTTAGCTTCCATCGATCGTCCACTGTCGATATTGTACCTCGACTTCGAGGCCCTATCTCGACCAGCTCGAGACCCCGATTTCGGGCAGAGTGGTTTGCATATTCTTGCTATCTTTTACTCTTATCTTATTTCCCTAACTCACACTTAGCATCTATTTCTTAACACCTAGCATTAAAATAAATCACATATTTTTAGAACCACAAATCAAATTTAATTGTCATTACCGCTTTCAAGGTAAACAAAGATCACATAGTTTTAAGTCATGCCACATAAATTGGAATAAAAGGACATTTTTGTAAAGAAATATTATATCATGTTTAAGATACAATTCTTATGATGCTATTGGTATTGCAATTTTTTCTTAAATTTCTTATCTAGTAAAAAACCGAGATGGTATACTCCTTCCGTTCTAGTTGGGAGTGTTTGAAACCGAACCGGAAAACCGCACCAAACCGATTAAAAAATCGATTAGGTTTGGTTTAATTTGGTTTGGTATTGAGTAAAAAAATCCAAACCAACCCGACATATAAATATGTAATTTTTATATGTACTTTTAAGATTTTATATAGAATTGTCTTTAAAAAATGTCTAAAAATATTTGGGATTCTCTTATGGGATGTAATATTTAATAGAATTATGAAGTGCACCTTTATTTATTTACGTTAAATATTAGTTGTATCATCACTTTCATTATTAAGTGTTATTGAAATGCGTCAATCTTTATGTTCTTACATATTCATATGTCAATAACTGTTAAATTTCTATATCTCTTTCGAATTTGAAATGGTAGTTTGATAATTTTAGAATTAAATAGAACATATCTTTATTAGGTTTCATATTGATTTTATGCTTAATTATTAAATTTGGTTAACCTTGAAAGCGTACATAAACAAAAAATTATTTTTAGACGACTAAGGAAATAACTATATGTGTTACTAAAATAATTCTCCCATAAGAATACTTTAATAGATCACATGTTTGTTAGTTTTTAAAATTTTTACTAAACATATATTCGCTTATTAAAACTTTATCTATAACTTTAATGAAGTAAGATTGAAATAATTTACATAAAACAAAAAAAAAGCGAAAAACCCGAAAAAACCGACAAAATCGAACCAATCAAAACCGATATTGGTTTAGTTTTGATAAAAATCGAAACCGAACCAACGCGGTCCATATATACTCTTAGTTTCAGTTATGTGAATATATTTCCTTTTTTTGTCCGTTCCAAAAAAATAAATCATTTCTAAAATCATTTCTAAATTTTGAAACAATTTTATTTAAATTTACAATTTTACCCTTAATGGGAAACTTTTATAACCACCTAAATACTCTAAAAAAAATTTAAACTTATTTAGAACTATGAATTTTAAAAAAATTCATTTTTTTTCTTAAACTTACTGGTCAGACAAACATGTTGCCGAGGGAGTATAACATAAAGTGGGAGTAGTACTTACATGGCCCTTAGCTCGTGCAATATCAAGAGCCGAACGGCCAAGACGCAATTCAGTAACAGTAGGGTCGGCGCCCATTTCAACAAGCATCTTCACCATCTGACAGTCGCCATTAGCAGCTGCTCTGAACAAAGCCGTTCTACCATCCTTGCTCCTCCCATCCACTTGCGCACCTGCACCTATCAACACCTTCGCACTTTCCAATAACCCTTTACCCGCCGCTAAATGTAACGGCGTTCTTCCCTCCTTGTCTCTGCTATCCAAATAACCCTGCTGTCTGTTCACTCTCAGCAGCCTCTCAATCTCTTCTCTCCTATCATTTGCAACGGCAATATGTAACGCCGTCCACCCCTTTGACACCCATTTAACGTCAACGTTTGATTCAGAACACGCGTCCACTTTTAATCCGCCCTCAACCAAGATATTCACAATTTCTTTACTATTATCCAGCTGCTTTGCAACTCGGAGGAGTGACTCCGCTTCCCGAGTTGAAAACTCAGAGAAAACGGATGGCTGCCGTTTGATAATGTTTCTAACGGATTCAGAATCTCCGTTACAAACAGCATGGCGAAGAAGAAAGGGGCCCACGAATACCACCTTGAGTTTTATGTCGTACGTCGTCGAACGATGCCCAATTGAGCTGAACCAAGAGTTAAGGAATTCAGAATGATTGGGTTCGAGTACTTGTGGTGCTAATATTGTTCTAATGAGGAATCGGTCAGAAGGGGAGCGAGGGAAAGTTGAAGGGAGTTGGGATTGTGGCTTGAGAATAACTTGGAATGTGGTTGAAGATAAAGGTGAAATTAGGCCACTGGGTGGATTGACTAGGAACTTATGAGGAGACGAAGTTTGGACTTTGAAGGCTATTGGAGAGGTTGCAATAAGTGATCTGAGGTTCACTGTAGCTCGACATTTGCAGCCTAATGCAAAGTCTATCCGTATTTCTGCTTCTGATACTTCTACTAATTTCTCCATGAATCAATTGATTTATGGAAAGAGGTATGGTTTCGAGATTCAAATTGGTTACAAAAGACGTCGGCTTGTATACGAAAATGTTACATGTGATACTTAATAATGGTCCATGTGATTTCGTGGGGACCATAGTCTAGAGGTTGAAGAAAAACAACAGGTCGGACAAACAACAGGTCGGACAAAGATGTAACACTTTTTTTTAAAATACAAAATGTAAGCCTCCACTCAATTATCCTTTTGAAAGTACATTCCTCTTTTTTGTGGTGATGAACTATTATCATGTTGCATTTTATCCAAAAGACGCAATGTTGAAATAAGATTACTACTACGAAAACAAAAACCATTTTGTACTACATTAGTGTGCAGAGATATATTAGTTGTTCACAGGTGCAAGGTAGAAGAAGACAGGACTTTTATAGCGAGCGCTACGACCGAAAAGGGAATTGAGAGCAAATAGAAGGTACTATAATAGAAAGGTATATAAAGGAAAATAAAACAGTACAAGAGATGAAACAGTTTGTTTATTAAAATCTGCCTTCCAACAACCATAAAAAGCATATATGTTTAGATCATCTTCATGATAAGCTATTACTTCCTCCGGTCCAAAATAAGTGATTTTCTGGTATTTTTCTTGTGGTCCAAAATAAATGATTTTTTCGGAATTCAAGAATGAATTTATTACTTTTTTCCTACATTGCCCTTGGAGTAAATAGTGTTGGAATATGTGTTAGGAGTATTTAAGTGGGATAGTAAAGGTTAACATGGTCAATTTCATTGCTAATTAATGTTAAAAGATGAATTTCTTAATATGCGTGAAAACAGGTAAAAAATCACTTATTTTGGACCGGAGAGAGTACAATTTGTATGCTAAGTCAAAGTGTGTCATATAAATTGAAACACTAAAAGTTCTACTTAAGTAAACACTGGCTTAATGAAAAATCGTGTTCCTTAACCCGTTCCCTATTCCCTCAAAGAAGGAAATTACTATGGTAGAAATACATAATATTCCTAGCTCAATTCATCAAGGAAGAGAAACAGGCCAGTGTTTACCCTTAAAATCGTATAACAATTGAATTTATATGCGATTTTAAGGATACGTGATATAACTTGATACAAATTAAGAAAACAGATTAATATTGAAATTAATGATAGGAAAATAAGTACAAACTACACAAATTGAACAACCTCAACCTTTGAGTTTGATCACCTTCGAGCTAAGAAATTCTTCAACTGACGTTAGAACAGAACAACAAGATGATAAGAGCTAGAAATAACATTGTATTTCTGTGTGTTGCGTATTACAATGTGTTTTACAAATGATCAAACCTCCCTTTATATAGTAGGGGAGTCCTACTCTTGATACAATTCTATATAAGGTAACCAATCTCATGATTTGCTAATTAATCGGCATCTCCTTGATACGTGCCGAGAATTTCGTCGTGATCTTCAACTGATCCCAGATATTTCGGCCTTCCGTTATTTGGCTCGATAAATTTCCCTCGATCTTGTTCGGTCCTAGAGTCACGAGCTCAACGATTTAACTTCGCGTCTTGGTTCGATATAACCCGGGCTCGAGCTCTGACCTGTCACGTTTCAACCTCGGCTGGTCATACAATGGACGTACCCGGTTTTGACCGTGTACAGATAGTCCCCTCATTTTTTCGAGAGAAGATGACGAGAAAGGATATGAACTTTCGAACCCCGCATCGATAGATCATGACGTAAGCAACAAAAGGTTACTGAAACGTCTCGTCGGTCCGGTCTCCAAGGTATTAAATGTGTGTCAGTTGTTGGTTGGCCACTACGGGTTTTGAACCGTCATTAGCCAACTATAAATATCCCATCTTTCATTCATTCAAACTTTATGTTCAAAGCTTCGTCTACTCTTGTTCTTCAAGAGTCTCTTCACTCTCCAACTTTTGTACCCAGATTTTTTGAACCTTTTGCAAACCGCTAAAGTGTAACTTCATAATTTCCTTTTCTTCATCTCTGTTTTAAAATGGAAAAAACTTCTAAGATTGTTCCACAAAAGGAGACCGCTCTTCATCACGACCTGCCGGCGATGAGACTGTGACGGAACCACACCCTGAAGAGTTCGTTCCTGGAGGGTGCTCGACCGGTGCTGATTTCAAGGTCGAGAAAACTTCCTCGGTATCGGGTCGATGCGAGCCGGTCTCGAGATATATATGTTCGATCACCGATGATATTCTCTTCAAGGTCAAAGAGGGTTGCAACTGGGACGATAAGCACGTGGTGGTGCCTTCGCCTGAGGAATCAATTACTACCCACGTGGAGGGTTTTTTAATTGTTTACACTTACCCCTTCACGTTGGCTCCCTTAGACCCAAACATTATCGCCTTCTCCATGAGGTATGAGGTGACCCTTGGTCAAATTCACCCCTCCTTCTGGAGTATAGTGATCTTTCTCCATTTTTTTGTAAACAAAATCGAGAGGTGTCCCTTCACCCTCGATCATCTTATGCACCTGTACAACTCCCGACTCTATCGAGAGGGATTAATCAAACTAACTCGTGGGGCCAGTAGGGCCCCATTCTCGAGTATAGATGAGGATCAAGACCGAGGCTTGATGGGCCGATTCGTTCAAGTGAATACCTCATACTCAATCCTTGCCGAGGATATGCCATTTCCTGAGAAATGGAACATGAGCGTAAGTATAAATTTGCCTTAAAGATTTTATTTATTGTTTCTCCCCTTCCCTCCCTTCTTATCGTTGTTTTTGTTGTGCAGCTATAGCTTGGATGCCAGATGCAGTTCCTCGACTCAAGGAGTGGGTCGAGGATCTTGTGTCGTAGAGACCATATTCCGAGCGCGCATGGAGAGAATTATCGAAGGGTCGATGGGAGGCCCGTAATCATGGTTTTTTTCTAATTTAATAATGTTTGATTTTCTCTTTGTGTTGTCGAATTCTTATCGGTTCTTTTTTCTTTTGTAGGTCTCCCCAAATATGTTGCTATGAGGCCTCCATTCTGTGATGAGGATGTGCCTCTCGAGTCCCCTGCTCCGAGGCAGGGGTGATGAGAAGAAAAGGAAAACGGCCCGAGTTCTCCGAACTTAGAAAATAAAAAACCAAAGACGAGGTCAACGCGTAAACCCAAGGGAAGCACCGACGCTCTACCCTTGGACTCAGAAGAAGAAGAAGAAGAAGAAGCCTTTTGGAACACTATCTGTTGTCTGGTGGACCGCGTGCGACAGGTGTCTTGATACGAGAGGCCTTTGAACTGGCGAGTGTTGAAACTGAACCATCTCGACGAGGTCGATGGGAGAACTTTAGCTGAAGCTCCTAAACCAGAAGGGGGTGAGGCCACTCATCCTCGAGATGGGGAGGACGATAATGAGATCGTGGATGGTTTTTCCCGGACAACGGATAGTGTTCCAAAAGGCATACCCAGAATAATAGACCTCGCCGATTCGCCTTTATTATTTTCTGAGTCTATGGTTGCCGATTCTCAGGCGCTGAAAGAACGATCCATTAAAGAGCCACAAGGGGCGGTGGACACCTTTAACAACTTCTTTGATGGCGTAGACTCTACCGCTATGGAGGATGTCACCGGGCTGGGTGATATTTCGGTGCCGAAGAAGAGTCCATCGAGTGGACTTGCCTCGAGCCCAAAATTAGTCAACCAGGTCCCAACCCTGAATTTGAATCCTGACCAGAAGCTGTCAATTGTTATGTCCATCCCGGAAGATGCCCAGGTTATCTCTGCCCCCCTGGGAGTGGCCACTTATCTTTGGTGCTTGGTGACCGAGGAAAATCAAGCCAAGATGAACGAGGTGGAAGTTCCTTATTTGTTCAATGAAGCCCAACAAGCGTTAAATCGGGTAACCCGAGATACCTTTTAATAACTTCTAGTGTGTATGTAGATTATTTTGTAGATGACTGTAACTCCTTTTCCTATGTTCGTAGGCTTCGGTACTCCACCATGAAACGTTCCTTCGCGATCGGGAGGAGCTGACCCAATATGAGACCGAGGTCCGAAGGCTCACTGAGAAAAGCGACGCTTACAAACTTCTCAGTGAGCAAAAAGAATGGGAGGCTAAGGGCCTCCGAGCTGAGTTGGAGGTAGCTCGGAAAGAGCATGCCGACTTGGCTAAGCACGTAAGAAGAATTTTTGAAGTTAGTGACAACGAATCGGACATGGTGACTAATGGTCCAAACCCTAAGGCCCACCAAAAGGTCGACAAAATCGGGAAGCTCCGGGAAGAGGTAGATGCGGTGAAGGCTGAGGCCGAAGAATGAAAAAAAAAACATGGATTGCCTAGCCTCAGAAAATGAGACCACCCGAGCCCAACTGGCTTCGGCTGAAGTCCAACTCTGAGGTATAAAGGAGAAGTCCTTGGTGCAGGCCAAGAAGATCGAGGAGCTCCAGTACCAGCTGAATTCTGCCATCTATGATCGATGAGCTCTAGTCTAGCTGAATTCGGCCATCTATGATCGAGGAAGTTTGGCCACGGAGCTTGAAGCGGCCAAATCGGAAGCAAAAGTAGTTAAGGCCAATGATGATGAGGTGGTGGCCGTTTATAAGGTCGATGCCGAGGTGTCTTAGGTTCGAGAAAAAGACATCAGATTATGCTAAATAACAATCTTGAAGGTAGGCCCTTGAGGAAATCCATGCTCGAGGTTTCGACCTATCGGCTATGATCGAGAACGCCAAGGATCTCGAAGTTGAGGCTAAAAGGTTGGCTTATCCAAAGGACGACAATGACTCCGAGGGCTTAAGCGAGTCCGAAGGCGGGGAAGATCCTGAGGGTGATGTTGCCTCCGATGAGGACCAGGCCACTTAGGACTTTAGATGATTTTATTTTTTGCTTTTTTTGTTTGCATCTTTTTAGGGCTGTTTTGTCCATTGTAGATTTCTGTATTGTGGATATTATGGCCTTTGTAAAAAGATTATTGGATAAATATATGTGTAAGGCATTCTTTCCCTTTCGGCTTTCAAATATTTCCTTTGCTTTATTACTTGTATTCACAAAGGCCGAAATGCCTTAGCATAAAATAACTTAGGTTATGTTCTAGAGTTCAAACAAACCTTGCCTTTACATTACTCTATTTTTAGGCGTCTTGGGGGTTCGGTGTTACCGGAAACTTTCTCCAAAAGTAAGTAATTTAGATTATAGCTTGCCGAGGGTAGCCTTTAGAACCGGTTATGGAAAAAAAATCTTGTTGAAGGCCTATCTTTTACTACGAGTCTCGGACGTCTCCGAGCCATGTTAATATCGTCGTAGCCTTTTAGTTCGGGAGTCTCTCAGTGGACTTGTTTTCCCAAGTTATCTAGGCTTGCCCAAGATAACAGTCTCCGAGTGGAGATGGTCATGGCCTTTAAAATTCGGGTGTTGCCTGATAGGTCTTATGCCTCCGAGATCCAGTGGCTTGGGTATTTTTGACGACAGTCCCCGAGTGAGGGAGTGATCGTTCGAACTCCGGTTATAAGCGAATCTATTGCTCGTTACCTTTAGGATATTGGAAGTATGAAATTATTTGAATATGTAAAGAAGAAATTTTTAAAACATAAGATGATTGCAAAGAAGAGACTTCTCTTTATTCTTGTGTAAGATAGTAACATATATATACATGCTTTGTGTTAGGGTTCGATGAACCTATACGGGCACGGTTCGTTTGACCTTTTGGACCTTACAATACATCGTGTCAATCGATACCCTTTAGCTACGAAGTTTCCTTCCTTGCTATCATCCGCATCCGAGGGTGATGCCCCCCAGTATTCGAGGTTGTTTGTAGAGGAAACTCAGATACTATTTATGCCAGCTTTGACACCGATTTGTGATCGGTCCTTGATTATAAGTTAGCACGATCAACTATTGCCTCGTGAAAAACCTTGCCGGAAAACCCATTTGGGACAAAACTGGTTCAAGGGAAAAAAGAGTGCAACACGTGCTTTAGACCTAAAGACTTTGTGTCGTTCCTTGTCGATCACCTGCAAGTGTTAGTCCGAAAAATAAAAGAAAATAAATTGGGTAGTACCTTAGCAGTAGTATCATTTTAGGTGAGTTACATTCCAATTGCTCGATAGTTGTTCCCCGTTCATCGTCCGAGCTTATAGGATCCTTTCCCGGTGACCTCGAGAATTTGGTGTGGTCCTTCCCAGTTCTGACCCAACTTTCCTTCGTTCGGATTCTGGGTATTTAGTGTGATGTTCCTTAGTACTAAGACCCCAATATTGAAATATCGAAGGTTGGACCTTCGATTATAATACCTCTCGATCCGTTGCTTTTGCGCAGCCAATCGAACAAGGACTGCTTCACGCCTTTCACCCAATAGCTCCAGGCTCGTATTCATGGCCTCTTCAGTTGATTCCTTTGTTGCATATCAGAATATGATACTTGGTTCCATACTTCGACCGGTATTATAGCTCCCCGCCAAAAGCTAATGAGAATATAGTAGCATCGATACTGGACTTTGAGGTCGTGCGATATGCCCAAAGGACTTCGGGGAGGATCCCTTCCATTTTCCTTTGACGTCGGTTAACCTTTTATTAAGGTTTTGGATTATGGTTTTTATTTACCTTGAAAATGATATTAACAATTATATTTGTTTTGTGGTTCTAAAAATAGGTGATTTATTCTAATACTAATTAATAATCAAGAAATGATAATTGTAAGTAAGGAAAATGTGATAGTCAAACCAGTGTTGTGACAAAACTGGGAGCCTCGAGCTCAGTAATCTCGGGTCTCGAGGTAGGTCTTTAGCAATTAATAATGAACAAAAATAAATAACAATAAATGGAGAGCAATAAAGTTGAGGAACAATATAGAGCATGTTAAACGAAAAGAGCAGAGAATGTTCTATTGCAGTGAATGTTGTGTCCCCTTTTACAAATGAGTGGGGTCTCCTTTATATAGGAGGGGAAAACTCTAACATAGTACATATCTAATTATGACAAAGAATTCTATTGGCACAGTTGTATAACGGTCTAGTACGAACTTGTACTATCTCTTGCAAACCTTATCAGCTCTAACCACATGTCCTTGGAATTTCCTGCCTTTCCATGACGATCATCGATTTTATACTGCTTCGAGGTAGGCCGTGATGGCCCTTTGATATACTCTCTCAAGGTGCGCCTTATTGAGGTCGAACTTCAGACTCTACTTCGAGCCTCTCGAGCTCGGGCTCGGAACTTCGGATAGGCTTCAATATCGGGATCCCCAATATCGACCGTATATAGATAGTCCCCTAGTTTCTTAGAATGAAATGATAAGAAACGATTTGAATTCTCGAACCTTTGAAACCCTGTGTGATGACATCATTCCTGTGACGCAAGCGTTGAAGTGACCGAAGTTCCCCATCGGCTCTCTTTGCCCCCCCCCCTAATTAGGAACTTTATCATTATGCAGCAACCATCTTCCTCTATAAACTTACCGTTCACCACCAGTTCTTCTGTCGCGTCAATTCTAAGTTGCATCGGTGTTTTCATCTCTTCCTTCTTATTCTAAAGAAATCATGGCTAAAACATCATGGCTAAAGCATCCAATTCAGTTCCTCAGAAAGAAGGAACCTCCGAATCTGTTCCTCAAAAAGAAGGAACCTCTACTTCCACTTCGCGTTCGGACAGTGGCAAACCACTGATGCTTAATGAGATTATTCCGAACATATTTTCCTTGAAGAAGGACTTCACAATAGAGAAACCAAAGAAAGACTTCACAATAGAGAAACCCCTCGATGTTCCTGGTCATCGAGAAAATGCCTCAAGGTACATAAGATCAATCGAGGAGAGACACCTCGAAGCTGTGAGGAGAGAGTTCATATGGGGGGAGGGGGTCGTTCTGCAAATACCCTCCCGGGAAGAGGATATTACGACCTACGTAGAGGGCTTTCTGATCATGTGTACATATCCTTTTACATTAGGTCCCTCGACCCACTCGTGTTTGAGTTCTGCCAAAGGTACCAAGTTACCCTGTCCCATATCCACCCGTCCTTCTGGCGGATCGTGCTAATGATGAGTTTTTTTTTTGAAAAGGTCGGGATCGAATTCACTCTCAGCCATCTCATTCGATTGTATCGGCATCAGCATTTCCGAGGTCTAATAAAGCTCCAATGCCGGTCCACCAAATCCTTCTTCGCTAGCAATGACGAAAGCAGGGATCGAGGCTGGATGAGTTGGTTTATCAGAGTGAGGACCATCGACCCTACCATTCCCTGAGAAATGGAACTTCACACGTTAATAAAATGTGATGCTTTATCTTCTTTTAATTAATTTTTCTATACTTCTAGTGACTATTTCCTTTATTTTCTCTCAGCGATCCCGTGGATGCCTGATGCATTCCTCGACCTCGAGAAATAGGCTCGCAAAGTGGCAGCTACTTCGACGTATGATAAACGCAAGTGGCTGGACTTGTCGAGGGGCAAGTGGGAGGCGAAACACCATGGTATATGTTACAATACTTCTTCCTTTTCAAAATATACCTTTCTTCGCAGGGCCTAATTTCTCTATTGCAGGTATTGGCGAGTTCTTCGAGATGATGTCCCCCACTCCCAGTGAGATAAAAATAAGAGAAAAAGGTCCTCGAAGGACGAGTACTTCCAAAGCAAATCAAAGCCAGCTCAGAGATGTAAGAAAAATGTAGTCATCAATGAAGACTTCGACTTCATTCGTCGATCCACGGGTGATGATGACGATGAAGTGGAGGGTTCGACGTTGGTGACTCGAACCAGAAAACCTTCTGAGGCAATTAAGCCAACAGCAACCGAAGCCCTTAGCCTTGAAGGAGGAGATCAAAAGAAGAAAAACGACGAAGGCCCTTCGTCTCCCGATTGTTGGTTGCTTCTCAGACTTCGGGGAATACTTCGAAGGGAATAAGCGTCAAAGCACCTCTTCCCAATCAGAGCGCCTCAGGTGATTTCCCCGAGGCTGTGACAGTAGGTCACTCACCATCATTTCCATCTTTCTCTGAAGATACCATTAGGGATGCTCGGTACTTGAAGATGCCCGAGTTAGGCAGAGTCCCAAGTGAGAACGACCCTTTCTAGGGTTGCTTTACTGGGGTTGATGAGGCCGAACCAACAGATGCAAACTTGATCTTCGATGAGGCTCAATGGCTTTTTTCAACCGTGAGTTTTTAATAGTACTATAATCTTTCTAACTTCATACTTTCTTCCTTTGTATGAACAAACTTTTCTTTCTGTAGGCCTTCGACAAATTTAAGGTCGAGCTATGTTGATGTGAGGTCGAGTTGCGTAGATCTTTGAATGAGGAGAAGACTATCAGACTTCTCTGTGCCGAGAAGGAAAAGGAACTGATACATCTCCGAACGGAGTTGACCCGAGCTCGTGAATATGAGGACGAGCTTGAGAAGCAGGTAACCTCTGTTCTGAAAGAATATGTGCTTCCTCTCCCATCTTCGCAGGCTAACACTTCAATGACTCAGTTGCAGTAGAATGTAGAGATGCTCGAACGTCTTCGGGGTGAGGTCGCCCAAGTCAACTCCGAATGCAACGAGTGGAAGGCACAGATGGATGTCCTTGCTGTGGCAAAAAAAGAAGCATTGGCTAAAATATCCGCCCTCGAGATTCAACTCCGCAATGCTCGAGAGAGCAATTCAGTTCAGGTTGCAGGATAACTGAGCTCGAGGCTGGTCTCACGAAGGCTAAGGCCGAAATCGAGGAAGCCCGAGCCGAAGCCAAAGAGATACAAGTAAAGGCTGACAAGAAGGTAGCCATCCATTTTAAAGATGCTACTGATGCTCAAATGGAGTTGAAGGGGGCCTTCGATCGAGAGAGAAGAAGCAACGACTATGCCCGATGCAGATCCCGGAAGGAAATCCTCGAGAAGATTCATGCTAAGGGATTCAATCTCTTTGAGGATATAGAGCAGGCTAAGGCAGACGAGATCGACGCCAAGTTCCTCCTTTATTTCGACGATGAAGCCGATGCTGAAGATGATGAAGAAGAGGTCGACGAGGAGGCTGGTCCAAAGGGGGTAGATGAAGACAAAATCCCCGAAGGGGAAAAGACAAAGTCCCCGACGGTAGACTAGGTCTTCTTTGATTTTTGTATAGGGCTCCATGTGGGAGTATTGTAAATGTACTTTTGTACCATTATCTCGATATAAAGAAATCTTTTTTTCTGTCTTTGAGTTCATTTTCCTCTTGCCTTTGCTTTTGAAATTTGATGTTTGTCGACGATCAGTTCGATGTGTTGGACTTAGAATACAAAACCTTAGGTTTTTGTGCTCGATGAATGATCGATAATAGTTGACCACTTAGGGTCCGATATTCGAGCTAAGCTTTTAGCTCAGGACTTTGGAGTCTGAGCTTAGGTGAGGTCTCGAGCATAGTGTGCTTTGGCCTTTAAGTTCTTTAGGTATCGACTCTTAGGTTTTTAAAACATCGACCCTTAGGTTTTTTGTAAATTTGTCCCTTACGCTCTTTAGATTGGCCCTTAAGCTCTTTAGGTTGGCCCTTAGTCTTTTACATATCGGCCCTTAGGCTCTTTTTGGATTGGGTTCGACCTCTAAAATGGCTATAATTTTCCCTCATTCTGGCTAAAGGCTTATAAAATTTTTGTTATGCCTTGGCATGTTTTTGTGTTCTTCTGACTTTTTGACGGATCGATTGATAGGAAACTCGATTACAAGTCGATGCGCGACGATAATTGAGTACCTCCTGGGGTTCTCTTGAAGGCTGATTTTTTCGAAGCCTTTACATTATTTGGAGCTGATATTATCGAAGCTCCTTTGCTTATGCTGAGGGAAGCCTGATTAACCCGTTTTTTCAAAGTATTTGAAGGCCTTTAGTATTATGGCGGAAGTCGGACATCTTCGAGCCGCATTATTTCGGCCATAGCCTTTTTGTATGACCATAGTCTTTATATTTGGTTGTAGCCTTTAGTCCTCGGGTGGGATGACCTCGGCCTTAATATCGAGGATATGCCTTTTTAGGTGTCTTACAAGTTTGAATATATAGCCTTGGCCTTAATGTCGGGGGTATGCATTTTTTAGGTCTTATAAGTTTGAGTATGCCTCGTTGAGGTCTTATAAGTTAGATGTTGCCTCATTGAGGTCTTATGAGTTAGATGTTGCCTCATTGAGGTATTATGAGTTCGAGTCTTTGATGACTCAATAAGTTGACTGTCGATGACAGTCCCCGAGTGTTCGGGAATATTTGGCCCTCGAGCCGTTTCATGTGAAAATAGCAAACTTTTAAGACACGAAGTGTTTTGATAAATAAGAATGCTTCTTCGAACAATTGATATATGCGTACATGTTTTTGCCCTCGGGGGCTCGACTATTCTACATGGACACGATTCATTTGACCGTTTGGTCCATTACAACATTCTCCTATCGAGGCCCTCTTCGGCATAACTTGTTTTCTTCAAATAAGTAACCTCCGAGGGTGATGCCCCCCCAGTATTCGAGGTTGATTGAAAAAGAAGCCTTGAATACTTTTTGAGTTTTCCTTAGGTAGCATATAGATGTTACCTCGTTAAAAACCTTGCCGGTAAAACCCATTTGGGATAAAACCCGATATGAGGGAAAAAGAGTGCAACGCATGCTTTAAAACCCAAGGTGTTCGAGATGAAGGGTGCTTCGATTCCTTTCAATCGAACACCTGCAACAAGTTAGTATGAAATATAAATGAAAAGGGAGAAGGTTATCCTTAGAAATTATAACGTTTGAGCATCGATATGTTCTAATTGCTTGGTAGTTGCTCGCCTTCCATGGTGCTAAGTTTGTAGAACCCTTTGCCTACTACTTCGAGGATGCGGTACGGTCCTTCCCAACTAGGTCCTAGATTCCCTTCATTTGGGTTTCGAGTGTTGAGGGTGACTTTCCTTAGAACTAGGTCCCCGACTCCAAAGTAGCGGAGGTTCGTTCTTCTGTTGTAGTACCTTTCGATCCTTTGTTTTTGAGTGACCTTTAGAACTAGTGTGGCCTCGCGCGTTTCATCTGGTAGCTCGAGGGCGGTGTTCATGGCCTCGTTGTTTGAGTACCTGGGACTATGTCATCTTCTTCGACAGATGAACCCAAGTTCGCGAGTGGATCAACATCGATGTTCTGTTCTTGAGGTATGTGAACTAGGGTCCACTCTTGGAAGTGGTGCAATGTCACTTGAAGCTTGTCTAAGTATCTTTGCATCCTATCTTCTCGAACCTCAAAGCTCCCATTTACTTGGTTTACGACCAGAAGAGAGTCACATTTTGCTTCGATGAACTCTGCTCGTAGGACTTTGGCCTGTTTGAGACCTGCAATCATGGCCTCATAGTCGGCCTTATTGTTAGTCAATTTCAAAGTTTTTTATAAATTGTCTAATTATGCCGCCCGTAGGCATTTTTAGAACTATACCGATCCCAAACTCTTTCACATTCGAGGTACTGTTAGTGAAAAGGGTCCATACCCCCGTTGATGTGCCCGTTTTTAACAAGAGTTCTTTCTCTACTTCGGGCACGAGGGAATGCATAAAATTGGCCACGAAGTCCGCCAAAATTTGAGACTTGATAGTCGTTCGGGGCTGATACTCGATATCATACCCTTCGAGTTCGATGGACCATTTGGCCAATCGGCCCAATAATTCGGGCTTATGTAAGATGTTTCGAAGAGGATACCTGGTTTCAATTTCCTAGATGCACTTACTAATTCAAGAGCTAGTTTTTCTAAGTGCGGATACCTGGTTTCAGCATCTCCTAGGGTCCGACTTATGTAATAGACAGGGAATTGTGTACCTTGTTCTTCTCGAACCAACACACCACTTACCGCCACTTCGTACACGGCCAAATATAAGTATAGTGTTTCACCTCCTTCGGGGTTTGGAGAAAAGGTGGGCTCGAGAGATACCGCTTTAATTCTTCCAAGGCATCTTAGCATTCCGAAGTCCACTCGAAGTTGTTCTTATTGAGTAGGGAGAAAAAATGATGACCCCAATCAGATGACCTTGAGATGAATCGGCCTAAGGCTGCTATCCGCCTGGTTAGCCGTTGTACAACTTTTACATTGTTCACCATGGTGATCTCCTCGATGGCTTTGATTTTGTCGGGGTTGATCTCGATCCCCCTGTTCGACACCATGAAGTCCAAACATTTGCCTGATCCGACTCCGAAAGTGCATTTTTTGGGGCTGAGCTTCATGTTATACCTTCTTAGGATATCGAATGTTTTTTGCAAATGAGTCAAATGGTCCTCTGTGCGCAAGGACTTAACTATCATTTCATCAATGTAAACTTCCATCGACTTTCCTATTTGATGTTCGAACATCTTATTAACTAGGCGTTGATATGTAGCTCCCGCATTTTTTAGCCCAAAGGGCATTAAATTATAACAATATGTTCCATACTTCATGATGAATGAAGTCTTTTCCTGGTCCTCCAGGTTCATTTGAATTTGATTGTACGCGGAGTAGGCGTCGAGAAAAGTAAGGATCTCGTGATCGGCTGTAGCATTGATTGAACGATCGATGCTGGGCAATGGAAATGAATCTTTAGGGCATGCTTTATTCAAATCCTTATAATATACACACATACGCAATTTATTTCCCTTTTTAGGGACTACTACTACGTTAGCTAGCCATTCGGGGTGTTTTACCTCCCTACTGGATCCTATTTTGAGAAGTTTCGTTACCTCGTTTTTGATGAATGTATGCTTTACCTCGGACTGAGGTCTTGTTTTTTGCTTCACCGGTTTGAACCTTGGGTCGACGCTTAGTCGATGGGTGGTTATTTCCGGTGGGATCCATGTCATATATAAATGGCACCAAGCAAAGCAATCGATGTTATCAATATTGAATGAGTTTTTCCTAAGTTTGGGTGTTAATCCCGTTCCCAGGTATACCTTTCGTTCTGAAAGATGCTCGATCAATAAGGCCTACTCGAGCTCTTCGACTGTGGATTTCCTTGAATCTGAATCCTCGAGGGAAACGAAGACTCGACGGGTGAGGAAGTCTTCATCATCGTCCTCGACCACCTGCTCACCGATCACCTGTCCCTCGGGTTCAATCGAGGGTATAGACTGTGGCTACTATTTGGCTATCTGCTTGTCTTTCGACTTCTCCGAGGTGGAATGTGTCGATACTGGTGCCAAATCGTGCACCACGAACATCTCCTTAGATGCATGTTGCTCTCCATACACTGTCTTTACGCCATCCTTTGTAAAGAACTTCATCATTTGATGAAGAGTTGATGGAACTGCCCTCATGCTATGTATCCACGACCTTCCAAGTAAGGCGTTGTACCTCATGTCACCTTCGATGACATGAAACTTGGTGTCTTGAATTGTTCTGGCCACATTGACTGGGAGGATAATTCCCCCCTTCGTCGTTTCACTCGCCATGTTGAATCCATTCAAGACTCGAGAGGCGGGGATGATTTGGTCGAGCAACCCGAGCTGCTCCACGACCCTCGACCTGATTATATTGGCCGAGCTACCTGGATCCACGAGCACACGTTTAATTTGAACTTTATAAATTACTAGTGCATCATTATGAGGATGAGATAAGGCCTCGATGTCTTCCTCATAGAATGTAAGAGCATCCTTGGGTATGTAGCTCCGAGTCCGCTTTTCCTTTGTGATGGATAATATTTTTCGTTTGAAGATGGGTCCCTGTGGGACGTCGGGTCCTCCGATGATCATATGAATGATATGTTGCGGATCATCCTATTCATTTTTCCTGTTTGCATCTCTCTCTCAAAAATGATTCTTGGCCCGGTCACTGAGGAACTCTCAAAGGTGCCCTTTATTGAACAATCAGGCTACCTCCTCTCGAAGTTGTCTGCAG
This sequence comes from Nicotiana undulata, assembly GCA_005239495.1. Classification (NCBI taxonomy): domain Eukaryota; kingdom Viridiplantae; phylum Streptophyta; class Magnoliopsida; order Solanales; family Solanaceae; genus Nicotiana; species Nicotiana undulata. The sequence continues at coordinate 75,672 of ML261718.1, forward strand.
TCCTCGGTCTTATGAACAAGAGTACCGTGGTACTTGCACATCACGTTGGGGTTTCTCTAGGAAGGATCTGACTGCATGGGCTTGGGACACCTGGTATCCCTGATCTTTCCTATGGCTGATACGATGTTTGAGGCATCAATAATGAAGTTGTACTCTGACAACTGGGGTGCCTCCAATGGTCCCGAATGCTTATCGAACCCGAATTTACTCATGAGTCCTCGGGAACTTTGGCCTCGATCCGCCCTTCGCTCATTTCGAGGAATAGTACGCCTCGAAGCGTTTCTTTGGCCTTCGACATATGGTTGGTATCTTTCCTTGTTCGGTCTTGGCTCTCTTTCTGCATTCCTTGATTCTTTTGCTAATAGCCTGCTTGGATATACTGATCCCGCGGGGGCTCCCAATTGGTCGTCCTCGACCCTGATTTTTGATTGGTACCTCTTGTGCACATCCCCCCACGTTACAACGGGATACTCGATCATATTTTTCCTTAGATGCTTCGAAGCTATCGAGCTTCGTTCATTCAAGCCCTGAGTGAAGGCTTGCACTGCCCAGTCATTAGAGACTAGTGGTAATTCCATTCGCTCCATCTGAAAGCAGGATACGAACTCCCTTAGCATCTTGTTCTCTCTTTGTTTGATTTTGAAAACATCGGACTTCCTTGTAGCGACCTTAATGGCACTAGCATGTGCTTTCAAAAATGAGTCTTCCAACATGGAAAACGAATCTATTGAGTTCAGGGGGAGATTACGATACCACATCATGTCCCCCTTGGACAGTGTTTCTCCAAATTTCTTCAACAAACCAGACTCAATCTCGTGGTCTTTTAAGTCATTTCCTTTTATACCATAAGTATATGCGGTAATATGCTCATTGGGATCTGTGGTCCCGTTGTACTTTGGGATATCGGGCATCCTGAACTTCCTCGGAATGGGCTTCGGAGCCGCACTTGATGGAAATGGTTTTTGCACGAACTTCTTCGTATCTACTCCCTTCAAAATCGGAGGTGCGCCCGGGATCTGGTCGACCCTCGAGTTATAGGTTTCCACTTTTTTATCGTTGGCACCCGATCCTTTTGGTGAGGTCCTCGAGCATTTTCATAATAGTGGGTTCTGTCCCCGGCCCATTATCGCTTGGTCTTTCTGGGGTTGGCTCAACTCGAGGAGTCGTTTCTGGTCCTACGGTGCTCGGAGTCTTTTGTTGACTCTGTAGCTGAGCAATAGCCACTTGTTGTGCTTGTAACATTTCAAATATTACTTGCAAACTAACTTCTCTTTCTTCTTGAGCTTGTGTTCTTGGCGCGTCATGTTGGTCACCTCCGCGCACACTTCCGTCAGTTTCAGTATCCATATCGACGTGCAAAGAATTGTGTGAGCCTACATCAATAGGGATTGGTGCTGGTGCTATCCCAGGGTTTTGCGGTGGTACACCGGCGATTGAGGTCGTTGCATTGTTCTCTCCATGGAACTCAAGGCCATTGTTTCCATGTGCGTTAGCTGAGTTAGACATATGTTTGACCTGAAATCAAAGAATCTTGGACAAGAAAAAGTGAGAAGAATAACTTGTGTATCAGAAAACTAGCACCAAAACAATCACTATTATTTTTAGCCCCACGGTGGATGCCAAACTGTTTACCTTGAAAATGGTGTTAACAATTATATTTGATTTGTGGTTCTAAAAATAGGTGATTTATTCTAATACTAGTTAATAATCAAGAAATGATAATTGTAAGTAAGGAAAATGTGTTAGTCAAACCAGTGTTGTGACAAAACTGGGGGCCCCGAGCTCAGTAATCTCAGGGTCTCCAGATCAGTCTTTAGCAATTAATAATGAACAATAAATGAAGAACAATAACTGGAGAGCAATAAAGCTGAGGAACAATATAGAGCACGTTAAACAAAAAGAACAGAGAATGTTCTATTGCAGTGAATGTTGTGTCCCCTTTTACAAATGATTGGGGTCCACTTTATATAGGAGGGGAAAATCCCAATATAATATATATCTAATTATGACAAAGAATGCTATTGGTAAAACTGTATAACGGTCTAGTACGGACTTGTTCTATCTCTTGTAGACCTTATCAAATCTAACCACATGTCCTTGCGATTTCCCGCCTTTCATTGACGATCATCGATTTTACACTGCTTCGAGGTAGGTCGTGATGGGCCTTCGATATACTCTCTCGAGGTATGCCTTATTGAGGTCGAACATCAGACTCCACTTCGAGCCTCGAGCTCGGGCTCGGAACGCCGTAGAGGCTTCCATATCGGCATCCCCGATATCGACCGTATACAGTTTTGTTGGTCGATTCAGCTTGTCCGTTCTCACTAGGGTGATAAGGTATCGATAAGATTCTTTTGATCTTCGAGAAACTTGGTCACTTTGCTGCCGATAAATTGTTTCCCGTTGTCACATACAATTTTGGATGGCATCCCGACATGACATATGATGTGGTCCCCAATGAAGTCGATGACTTCCTTCTCCCTGGCCTTCTCGTATGCCTGTGCTTCAACCCACTTAAAAACATAGTCATGTTTACCCTAAAATTCGAGTAACAATTAAACTTATATTGTGGTTTTAAGGATATGTGATTTAATCCAATAGCAATTGATAAACAAGGAATTAAATAAATAAATTAGAGAAGAGATAAATTAAACCAGTATGCAAGCCAAATCTCGACCTCAACCTGTGATAGTCTCGAGGTGTGACAATAGGAATAGGTAATTATAAAGCAACTTTGATGAACAATAAGTGAAATAGCAAGAAAGTAATGAGCATATATTTTCTTCTCAGTGAACAATCTTGGTTAGAAATGAATGGGGTACCCCTTTATATAATAGGGGAGTCCTAAATAAGGCACACTTCTAATTATAGTAGAAAATCATATTGACAATTGTTTAACCGCCGAAGATCAATCCTCTCAAAAATTCACGTCGTGATCTCTGTCCCGTTGCGGGTATCTCGCTCTTTCCGTTACTGAATCATACCGTCATCATCTCGAAGCATGCATTATTCTGACCTCGGTAAGTGTTATCGACCTCGACCTTGGAAAGGGACTTCGACCCCGAGCTCTACGTCTTGGTCCTCCGACGTGGTACCTCTCTTTCCATCGAAGAACGAGATCGGGTAGCCTTGATTTCCACCATATACAGATAGTCCCCTTGTTTCTTAGAATAAAATTATAAGAAATGACTTGAGCCTCGATTTCTAGAGACCTCGATAATGACATCATGCACGTGATGTAAGCGCTCGAGGTGACGGAAACGTCCCATCGGTTCGGTTCCCCAAACTATTAATGCTTGCTAGTGACGGTCGGCCACTAGCTCCACCAAACCATTGTGGTGAATCTATAAATACAATTTCCCTATTTGAATCAAAACTTTCCTTTCATCTTCACCAATTTTTCCAAGTCTCTTACTCTCTCCATCTCTTCTCTTTCACCGCCTGTTGATCCAATATTTTAGCACCAAATATACCAAACTCCACCTCTTTCCGCTTCCTTCCATCTGAATCAATGGTGAAAACTTCCGAAATCGTCCCACAAAAGGAGAAAACGTTTTCTTCTTCTTCTTCTTCTTCTTCTTGGCTGGCCGGTGACAAAATGCCAGTGGAACTGCTCCCTCACGAGTACGTTCCCGCCCTTGTGTTTTAAAGAACAATTTCGAAGCCGAGAACCCACCGTTGGTCCTTGATCGATGTGAACACGTATCGAGGTATATTTTCTCGATAATAGTAAAACAACTCGAAGTCGTGAAGGAAGAATGCAACTGGGGGCCCAAGGTCGTGGTACAGATCCCTGCCCCTGAAGAAAGTACCACCACTCACGTGGAGGGGTTTCTAAGTGTTTACACTTACCCCTTCACATTGGCTCCTCTTGACCTAGTTATCGTTGATTTTTGCAAGATGTACCAGGTTACCCTTGGCCAGGTGCATCCTTCGTTCTAGCGCATAGTGATTATGCTCCGCTTCTTCTCTGGTAAAACCAAGAGGTTGGAATTCACTCTCAGCCACCTCATACGGCTGTAGAGACCTTGACTTTATCAAGGATTAATCAAGCTTCAATGCCAATCAATGAATTCTTTATTTGCAAGCATCGATGAAGACAAAGACCGAGGTTGGATGAGCCTGTTCGTGCGGGTAAGGACCTGTGACCTCATCCCCGAGGAGAAACTGTCGTTCCCCGAGAAGTTGAACCCCGGACGTAAGTGTTAGTCATTAATATTCGTACTTTATTTTTTGACTTGTGTAACACTTTTATTTGTTATGCAGCAGTTGCCTGGATGCCACACGCGGTCTCCGACCTTGAAGACTGGGTTTTGAAGCTGGCTGTAACTTCCTCCCATGCCGAGCGCTGCTGGCGTGAATTGGAAAAGGGCATATGGGAGCCTAAAAATCATGGTAAGTTTATAATGTAGGCTTACAACATCCCTTTTATGAAACACTTCCTTTCACACATACTTGACTCCCTTTTACGTAGGCCTCGAGAATGTTGCTTAATTGAGGCCGGCCCCGCCTAGGGAAGAGGTGGTTCCCAAACCGGCCAAGGACAAGAAGAGGAGAAGGGCCTCGCCTTCTTATAATTCGAAGCCTAAGAAGAGTAGGGCTCGTAAGCCGAAGGATAACTCTCCTACTCTGGCTACTGGAGTAGCCCAAAAGCTACGAGATGATGATGAGGAGGGGGCGGACGTTGGTTGCGAGCTGGTGCCTTGAAAGAGGGGGAGCTTAGAAGCTCCAAAAATAGTTGGGTTGATGATGGTCGAGGAGACTCATCCTCGGACTGAGGAGACCTTGGAAGGTACTCCGAGCAAAGTCCCTAATCCATCAAGGGCCGAAGATATTTCCTGCTGTGACGAACAAAGGGCGAGTGTGCCCGAAGGGTCCGGTAGTAGGGATCTTCAAAAGGGAGAGAGTTCCCCAAGTGACATGCTTGGGGAAATCACCATTTATGATTCGGCGCCCGGCCCTGAATTTTCTGAAGGGCTGGGAGGCTCGATCTATGGAGACCCTCGATGCGGGAACGACCCATGATGGGGAGGACATATTCCGCGGCTGCCTTGCGGGGTGTGATGATGTTTCTAACCTATATGAGACGATGCTTTTTTACGAGGCCCATCATATCCTGAACTAGGTAAACTTCATTCCCCGTTATCACATTTGATTTTATTTCCTTCTTGCATTTCTTTCCTTTCTCCATAGGTTGTGGTGCTTTATCGGGAAGCATTCACCAAGTCCTAGGCTGAGCTAAACCGGTGTGAGGCCGATCTCAAGAAGCTTATTGAGTATAGACACGCCCTCAAATGCCTCTATGTGAAGAAAGAAGAGGAGATCAGGGACCTCTAAGCAGACTTGCCCTAGGATCGTAAGGAAGAGGCCGAGCTAGACGCGCAGGTAACTACCCTATTGAAAGAGTATGGTCTCGACTAAACTGTGGAGGCTAACACTTCAACGTCTCAGTTGCAGCAAAAGTTGGAGAGGATTGAGCTGCTCTGAGGGGAGGTCGATCAGATCAAAGCCGACTGCGATCGGTAGAAGGAGAACATGGACCACCTTGCTGCGGAGAAAGAGGTTGGCATGGCCAAATTATCATCGGTCGAGGTAAAACTTCAGGGCGTCAAAGAGAAAAGTTCATCCCAGGTCAAAAGGATCGAGGAGCTTGAGGCCGAGCTTGCTGAGGCTAAGGCGGAGGTCGGGAAGGCAAAGATTGCGGCTGACAAGTCCATAGTCGTGTATTTGGCCGATGCCGAGGCTACTCAGACACAGCTAAGGGAGGCTTCCGATCGAGAGCGATGGAGAAATGACTTGGCGAAGTGCCAATCCCGGAGGGAGACACTCGAGGAAATTCATGCTCGAGGTTTTGACCTCTCTAAGGAGATAGCTCAAGCTAAGGCGCTTGAAGCTGATGCCAGGTTGCTTGTCTCCTCCGATGATGATGACGATGATGAAGGAAGCCAAGATGGGTCCGATAATGATGAGGGGTCCGAAGGAGAAGCCTCCCCCGAGAGAGAAGCCAGCCCCGAGCATAGTTAGGATTTTATTTTTGCTTTTCCTTTTTTTTGTAAGACCTCAGTCGGTCTCTTGTACATATTCTTCTTTATCAACATATAAAGGAAAATTTCTCTTGAATGCCTTCTCAAACTTTATCTACAAACATGTTTTATGCCTTGTAAAATGTTTAGCACAATCTTATGTTTTGAATGGTGCATTCGAGATTTTGGTTTTGGGTGACTTCCTCGAAGTCACCATGGTCGAGTTCGAATAAGGTTCGAACTTGAGGCATAGGCCCTTTATAGTTTGTGTCGGATAATTGTGAGTCCCCGAGCCACAGTCAAGTTATTTTTTATTGGGCTCAGGATAGCTTGGGTTCGGATGGAGTGAGAACAAGACCTCGAACTCTAGGTGTATTGGACCTTAGGCTCTTTAGATCGGGCCGATATGGCCTCTAAAAGATAGCTATTATTTCCCTATTTCGGCTTTAAATACTTAGTGAAAATTTCTTATGCCTTAGCATGTATTTTTTACCCATTGGTTTTTTTGAGGGTTCGATGTCGATTGAAACCCCTCTTCTTTTTGTGCCTTAGCACGTTTAAGAAAATTTGATACCTCTTAAGGTTTTTTGAGGGTTGATTTTATCGAAGCCCATTTGGTTATTTGCCGAGGGTAGCCTTTTTTAACCATCTTTTCAAATAATTTCAAGGTCTATTTGGACGTCTCCGAGCTGCGTTAATTTGGCCGTAGCCTTTGGGTATGCCCCTTCGGCTTATTTCCTAATAACTTCGGAGTGCTAGTCCCCGAGACTGATGGCCTTGGCCTATAGATCAAGGGGTGCCTCTTTGAGGTCTTATGAATTCGAGTTTAGATAACTCGAATATGTCGATCGTCGATGACAGTCCCCGAGTGTTCGAGGTATGTTTGTGCTTGGCCCTTGAGCCATTTCTCACGAAATCATAAGCAGAGAGCTCGTATAGTAACAAAACTTTCTTTGAGACACAAAATGTTTGAAATAGAAATAATGCTTCTTGAAATAATTTAAACATGCGTACATATTTTTCCATCGGGGCTTGACAAATCTATATGGACACGGTTCAGTCGACCGTTTGGCTCTTTACAAGGTTTCCCTATCGAGACCCTTTGACATGAAGTATTTTTCCCAAAAATATAACCTCCGATGGTATTTCCCCCTAGTATTCGAGGTTGATTGAAAAAAGGCCTTCGATACTGTTTAATTTTCCTTAGGTAGCACATAATTTTTGCCTCGTTAAAAAACTCGCCGAAAAAACCCATTTGGGCTAAGAAATAATCTAAGGAAAAAAGAGTGCAACGCGTGCTTTAAAATCTAAGGCCCTCGTATTGAAGAGTTTCTCGACGTCTTCGATCGAACACATGCAATAAGTTAGTAACAAATACAAACAGAAAGGGTGAAATTCATACCTTAGAAATAATATCGTTTGAGGAGTGATACATTCCAATTGTTTGACAATTGTTCGCCTTCCATTGTGCCAAGTTTGTAAGATCCTTTTCCGATGATACCGAGGACCCGATATGGTCCTTCCCAATTTGGGCCTAGCTTCCCTTCGTTTGGGTCTCGAGTGTTGAGGGTGACTTTCCTTAGAACTAAGTCCCCGATTCCGAAGTGGCGAAGGTTGGTTATTCTATTATAATATATATCGATTCTTTGCTTTTGCGCAGCCATCCGAACGAGTGCATCTTCTCTTTTTTCATCCAATAGCTCGAGGCTAGTATTCATAGCCTTGTGATTTGATTCTTCTGTTGTATGTCAAAATCTGGAACTAGGTTCCCTGAATTCGATAGGAATCAAGGCCTCGGAGCCATATACTAAGGAGAACGGGGTTGCCCCCGTATTGGACTTTGATGTTAATCGATATGCCCAAAGGACTTTGGGTAACATTTCTCTCCACTTCCCCTTAGCGTCATTCAACCTTTTCTTTAAGTTTAATTGATAGTCTTGTTCGTCGATTCCGTTCGTTCCCACTAGGATGGTACGGTGTTGATAATATCCTTTCTATTTTGTACTCCTCGACGAATTTCATTATCTTGCTGCCGATAAATTGTTTTCCATTGTCACACACTATTTCGGTGGGTATCCCAAATCGACATACGATGTGATCCCAGATGAAGTCTATAACCTCTTTCTCTCTTGCTTTATCGAACGCCTATGCTTCAACCCATTTAGAGAAATAATCCGTCATAAATAAAATGAACTTAGCTTTACCTGGAGCCGTTGGCAGAGGGCCAACGATATCCATCCCCTATTTCATCAATGGCTACGGGGATGGGACTGAATGGAGTTGTTCTCCGGGATGATGGATCATTGGTGAAAACCTTTGACATTTATCACATTTTTGAACAAAATCCTTAGTGTCTTTTTCCATGCTATCCCAGTAGTATCCTACTCTAATGATTTTGTGAATCAACGACTTGGCACCGAAGTGGTTTCCACAAGTGCCTTCATGTACCTCTCCTAAACATAATCGGTGTCTCCTAGTCCTAAACATACTTCCAATGGTCCATCAAATTTCCTTCTGTATAATGTTCCATCTTCATCTAATGTGAATCGAGCAGTTTTGGTTTGTAGGGCCCTCGACTCTTTAGGGTCTGATGGGAGCTTTCCGTTCTTCAAATATTCAATATATTTATTCCTCCAATCCCAGGTCAGGCTTGTAGAGTTTATCTCGGCAATCATAGATCTCGAGAGTTGAACGACAGTCCCCGAGCTGATCTCATCTTCCCCGATCGATGATCCCAGATTTGCAAGAGCATCGGCCTCACTATTTTGTTCTCGAGGTACACATTGTAAAGTCCATTCCTTGAAACGGTGCAAAGTTACCTGCAGCTTGTCAAAATACCTTTGCATTCTATCCTCTCGGACTTTGAAGGTTTTGTTTACCTGGTTCACTACCAGTAAAGAGTCACACTTGTCTTCAATGACGTCTGCTCCCAAGCTTTTAGCTAGCTCGAGATCTGCAATTATGGCCTCGTACTCGGCCTCATTATTAGTCAACCTAGAAGTTTTGATAGACTGCCTAATAGTGCTACCCATGGGCAGCTTCAAATCGATGCCTAACCCGGACCCCTTCACATTCGAGGAACCATCTGTGAAAAGGGTCCACACCCCCGATGATGTGCCTGATTTTAACAAAAGTTCTTTTTCAACTTCGGGTACGAGGGTTGGCATAAAATCAGCCACAAAGTCCGCCAAAATTTGGGACTTGATGGCCGTTCGAGGTTGAGATTCGATATCGTACCCACTGAGTTCAACGACCCATTTAGCCAATCGGCCCAATAGTTCTGGCTTAGGCAGAATATTATGAAGTGGGTAAGTGGTTAACACATATGGGGTGACATTGAAAATACAGTTTTAAATTTCTAGAACCGCTTATTATTGAAATTGCCAATTTCTCTAAGTGTGGATACCTAGTTTCTGCTTCTTCTAAGGTTCGACTTACATAATAAACGGGAAATAGCGTACCTTGCTCTTCTCGAACTAGGACACCACTTACCGTGATTTCTGATACCGCTAAGTATAAGTAAAGTTTCTCATCTGCCTTTGGAGTGTGAAGCAGCGACGAGATCGACAGGTATCGCTTCAGTTCCTCTAATGCTTGTTGGCATTCCGGGGTCCAGGAGAAATTGTTCTTCTTTTTGTGTAGAGAGAAATATTTGTGGCTTCAATCTGACGACCTCAAGATGAATCGGCCTAAAGCGACTATCCGTCCAGTTAGCCTCTGCACAGATTTTACACTGTCTACGATGGTGATGTCTTCGATGGCCTTGATTTTGTCGGGGTTGATCTCGATTCCCCGATTCGACACCATGAAGCCCAAAAATTTGCCCGAATCGACCCTGAAAGCACATTTTTCGGGGTTGAGCTTCATGTTATATTTCCTCAGAATCTCGAACGTTTCCTATAAATGAGCCAAATGGTCTTTTGCGCGTAGGGACTTAATTAGCATGTCATCGATAAAAACTTCATTGACTTACCTATTTGTTCTTCGAACATTTTATTTACTAGGCTTTGGTAAATAATTCCTGCATTGTTTTAGCCCGAAGGGCATTACATTATAACAATATGTTCCATACTTGGTGATAAATGAAGTTTTTCCTGGTCTTCCGTGTTCATTCGAATTTGATTGTACCCAAAATAGGCATCGAGAAAGGTAAGGGTCTCGTGGCCAGCCGTGGCGTCGATCATGCGATCGATGGTAGGAAGTGGAAAAGAATCTTGGGGGCATGCCTTGTTTAAATATTTATAATCTACCCACATTCTAAGTGTGTTCCCTTTTTTAGATACTACGACTACGTTGGCTAACCATTCGAGATATTTTACCTCTTGAATAGACCCTAATTTAAGAAGTTTAGTTAACTCATCCTTTATGAATGAATGCTTTTCCTCAGATTGGGGCCTTCTCTTTTGCTTCACCTGTTTTAACTTAGGGTCAAGGCTTAGCCGATGCCGTGTTATTTCTGCTAGGATCCCTGTCATGTTTGAATGGGACCAAGCAAAACAATCTATGTTGTCATTAAGATATTGAATAAGCTTTTTCCTGAGTTCGGGGGTTAATCCCGTTCCCAAGTATATCTTTCGCTCGAGCAGGTGCTCGATAAATATAACCTATTCTAGATCTTCGACCGTTGATTTGGTGGCGTCAGAATCCTCGGGAAAAATAAAAGTTCGAGGGGTTAGAAAATCTTCTTCTTCTTCTTCTATCCCCTGTTTTCCTGATTCGGTAAATGCTGGGGGTTGTGATTGCTATTTGTTTTCCTGTTTACCTTTGATGCTCGACCTTTCCGAGGTTGGTAGTGTTGATATCGGTGTTACCTCATCGATCGCAAACATTTCATTTGCGGCATGCTGCTCCCCGTATACTATTTTTACACCGTCGGTCATCGTGAATTTCATCATTTGGTGGAGAGTCGAGGGGACTGCCCTCATGTTGCGGATCCAAGGCCTCCTGAGTAGGGCATTATACCTCATGTCGCCCTCGATCACATGGAATTTGGTATCTTGAATGGTTCCAGCCACATTCACTGGCAAAATAATCTCACCTTTAGTTGTTTCACTAGCCATGTTGAAGCCGTTTAAGACCCGAGCTCAGGGAACGACTTGATCTTGCAGGCCGAGTTGCTCCACAAACCTCGATAGGGTGATATTCGCCGAGTTACCTGGATCCACTAAAACACGCTTAACTTGAACTTTATTTAATAAAATAGAAATTACCAGACTGTCATTGTGTGGCTGAGAAATGCCTTTTGCTTCTTCGTCGTTGAATGATAAAGAGCCTTCGGGCACATAATCTCGGATTCGTTTCTCCCTGGTTATTGATACATTAGTTCATTTGAATATGGGTCCCTGTGGAATGTCCACCCCACCGACGATCATATGAATAACATGTTGTGGTTCCTCCTGTTCATTGTTCCTGTTGGCATCCCTTTCTCTGAAATGATTCTTGGCTCGATCGCTGAGGAACTCTCAAAGGTGGACCTCATTGAATAGACGAGCTACCCCCTCTCTTACTTTCCTGCAATCCTCGGTCTTGTGACCATGCGTGCCATGATACTTGCACATCAAATTTGGGTTTCTTTGGGAATGATCGGTCTTTATGGGTCTAGGCCACCTAGTATCTTTGATCTTTCCGATTGTTGATACAATACCCTATGCGCCGATGCTAAAGTTATACTCCGATAACCGAGGTGCCTCTATGGGATCGACATTCTTATCAAAAGCACTTTTCTCATAAGTTCCCAAGAATTATGTCCTCGATCACTTCTTCGATTGATCCGGGTGGAATTGCGCCCTGAACCATTGTTCCTTCGATCTACGGTATATGGTTGATATTGTTCTCTGTTCGACCTTTGCTCCCTGTCGACGTCCCTTAGAGTTTTAACTGCCGACCTATTCGGATGTACTGAATTGGAAGGGGCTTCTAATTAGTCATCCTCGACCCTAATCTTCGACTGATATCGATTGTGCACATCTTCCCAAGTTACACCTGGATACTCGACCAAATTTTTCTTCAACTGTCATGATGCTATCGAACACCGCTCGCTCAACCCTTGGGTGAAATCTTGAACAACTCAACCATCTGTGGTCGGTGGCAACTCCATGCGTTCCATTTGAAATCGGGATACGAACTCCCTCAGCATTTTGTTATCCCTTTGTCTTATCTTGAAAACATCCGCTTTTCTTGTTGCTACTTTTATGGCCCCGGCGTGTGCCTTCACAAAAAAATCTTCTAACATGGCAAATGAGTCAATGAAATTTGGTGGTTGGTTGTGATACCAAATCATTGCTCCCTTTGATAACGTTTCCCTAAAAGTTTTCAACAAAAGGGACTCGATCTCATCATCATCTAAGTCATTTCCTTTTATTTTGCATGTGAACGAAATGATGAGTTCATTAGGATCGGTGGTCCTGTTGTATTTGGGTATATCTGGCATACGGAACTTCTTAGGAATGATCTTGGGAGCCTCACTCTGAGGAAAAGTCTTTTGCACGAACTTTTTCGAATCCAATCCCTTTAGGATCTAGGGTTCCCCCGGTATCTGATCAACTCGGGAGTTGTATATTTCCAATTTTTATCATTATCTTCGATTTTCTTCTCACCCAACACAATTCTTTTGGTGAGCTCCTCGAGCATTTTCATTATTGTTGGATCAGTCCCTGATTCGTTACCATTTGATCTTTCCGAAATTGGCTCGGTAGGGCGAGTGATTTCTGGCTCGACCACACTTGGAGTCCTATGTTGATTTTGCAATTGAGCAATAGCGGCCTGCTGATCTTGTAGCATCTCGAATATTACTTGGAGGCTAACTCCTCCATTTTATCTGCCCTATGTACCTTGGCCACTATATCAGCCTTCCCTGCGTACACTCCATTCGGGGTCCGTGCCTAGATTCGTATTTAGAGCAACATGCGAACTGATATCGACGATCGGTGCTCCCCTGAGGTTAGCCGGTGTCACCCCGGCTCCTAGAGTGATTACATTTTCATTTTCCTCGTGAAATGCGAGACCATCATGACCATGTACATGTGCATTTTTTTGAGTTTGACATGTTTTAACCTGAGATAAAAAATACTTGACAAGAAAAAGTGTGAAATAACGTGTGTTATCAGAATCAACACTGAAACAGTCACTATTATCCTTATCCCCCACGGTGGGCGCCAAACTGCTTACCCTAATAGGGGAGTCCAAAATAAGGTACACTTTTATTGTGATCACGCTTTATATAATAGGGGAGTCCTAAATAAGGTACACTTTTAATTATAGTAGGAAATCATATTTGACAACTGTTTAACCGCTGAAGATCAATCTTTTCCGAAATTCACGCCGTGATCTCCGGCCCGTTGCGGGTATCTCGCTCTTTCCGTTACTAAATCATATCGGCATCATCTCAAAGCGTGCCTTCTTCTGACCTCGATAAGTGTTATCGACCCTGAGCTCGACGTCCCGGTCTTCTGACGTGGTACCACTCTTTTTATTGAAGAACGAGATCAGGTAGCCCCGATTTCCACCGTATATAGTTCAGGCATAAATAAGATAAATTGAGCCTTACCCGATGCCCATGGAAGATGGATGACGATTTCCATTCCCCACTTCATGAATAGGCATGGTGACAAGATCAAATTCAGCAGTTCCCTGGGTTGGTGAATCATCGGAGCATATCTTTGGCACTTGTCACATTTTCGTACAAACGCCTTCGCATCTTTTTCCATGTCGATCCAGTATTAGTCGGCTCTAATCACCTTTTCAACCAATGATTCAGTGCCTCAATGATTTTTGCAGGTGCCCTTGTGAAATTCCTTTAGAACATACTCGATATCTCCCGGTCCCAAACATATTTCTAGCAGGCCATCGAACATTCTTCTGAACAAGGTTTCGTCCTCGGACAAGCTGAATCGGTCTGCCCTTGTGCGCAGGGTCCTTGATTCTTTTGGATCTAAGGGAAGTTTCCCAGACTTCAAATACTCGACGTATTTATTTCTCCAATCCCAGGTTATGCTAGTGGAGTTTATTTCGGCGTGACCTTCTTCTATTACCAACCTCATGAGTTGTACGACTGCCCCCGAGTTGAGCTCGTCGTCTTCGACTGAAGAGGGAGAGAAGGTCCTATTGAAAGTCTCGCCGATGAAGGGTATTATGAGGTTTGGGAAGAACGGCAAGCTGAGACCAAGGTGTGATAGGCCCATTTGAGTTGTTGAGGCGAGTTGGAGAGGTTGCTTATGAGCTTTCTCTACCTCCCAGTCTATCAGGAGTTCATCCGGTTTTTCATGTGTCCATGCTCCGGATGTACCACGACGACATCTCTCACGTGGTAGATTTCAGCATCATTTATCTAGATGAAAGGTTGGGTTACGAGGAGGAGCCAGTTGCTATCATTGGCAGGCAGGATCACCAGTTGAGGTCCAAGAGGGTTTCCGCCATAAAGGTCCAGTGAAGGGACCAAACAAATGAGGAGGCGACTTGGGAGTCCGAGTAGGACATGCGGAACAGATATCCACACTTATTCAGTACTCCAAGTATGATTCTAGACCCGTTCGAGGGCGAACATTTGTTTAAGAGGTGGAGAATGTAACGACCCGACCGGTCGTTTTGCGTTTTAGAACCCCGTGCCCCTAAATGAGACTTCCCGTAGTTGCTTTAACTGATTTATGACTTGCGGGGATGGGTGGTTCGAGGTTTGGAGGAGTTTGGAGTGTTTTAGGAACACTTAGTTCCTTAAGGTTGGCCTTTAAGGCCAAGTTTGATTTCGATCAACATTTTTGGTAAACAACCTCAGAATCGAGATTCGAAGGTTTCGGTTGGTTCGTATGATGATTTCGGACTTAGGCGTATGTTCAGAACGGGTTTTGGATGATCCGGGAGCGTTTTAGCGCCTAATAGTGAAATAAGATTTCCTTAAGTTCAAACTTGAGGTTTGGAACGTGTTTTTGGGTTATCGAGGTGCGAACGAAATTTCGAGACTGGGAATAGTTTCGTTATGTCATTTATGACTTGCTTGCAAAATTTGGTGTCATTCCGTGTAGTATAGGTAGGTTCGGCATATTGAAAGCGAATTGAATAACTTAAAGTTCTTGAGTTTGATCCAATAGGTTTTGGGGTATGATTTTAAGATTTAGCATTGTTTCAGACATTCCGAAGGTTCGAGTGAGTCCGTATAATGATGTAGGACTTGTTGGTATATTTGGACGGGGTCTCGGGTGGGCACGGATGCCATTCGGGCATCGCGCGAGGCAAACACCAGCCTTAAACGACTGCTGGTGCACCAAATCTGGTGCGAGACCGCTTCTGTAGTCCCAGCCTCGCAGGTGTGACCTCTGAGGGAGCTGCCTATTTTCCGAAAATGTGGACCACTTTCCGCAGAAGCGGAGCCGGAGGTGCGGACTCCGCTCCGCAGGTGCGAAGTCAGGCCCCCTTCCCCTTCTGCGCAGATGCAAGAGTTTTCTCTCAAATGCGAGACCGCAGGTGCAGTCCTTGAGCCGCAGGAGAGAAAATCCTGTAGGCAGTGTGGTTCATTTTAAATACGGGACTTAACCATTTTTGAACACTTTTCTTCATCTTTGGGCAATTTTGATAGCATGCAAGGAAGATATTCGACCTAGCTACTATAAGGTAAGTAATTCCTACTATAAATTAAGTTTAATACTTGATTTCTTAGGTATATTAACACATTAAATTAGTAGAAATTATGGGATTAGAGTAAAACCTAGGGTTGTGATAAAAATGGGAATTTACCAAGAAAGTTAGCATGGAAACATACAAAAACTAAATAATATTGATACAAAAACTAAATAATATTGATCCTTAGGCTATGGGTGATTGTTTCCTTCGAACATTTCCGAAATCCGAGCATGTGGACCCGGGGGTGTATTTTGGGATTTTTCCATTTAGGTTGAAGTAATCATTTAAATAGAAGAATTTTGGACTTTTGAGTATAGATTGATTTGTTAATGTGGTATTTGGCTAGTTTCAAGTCTGTGGGCGTCGAATTTAGAGTTTCGGGCGCGTTCTTGATCTGGAAAGTAGACTTGCACGAGGTAAGTCTCCTTTTTAACCTTGTAAGAGGGAATTGTCCCCATAGGTGAATATAAATAATTGCATGTCTTTAATTGTGGGGGCTACGCACGCACGAAGTGACGAGAGTCCGTGCGTAGCTAGTACTATGTTATGTCAGGAAGTTCTAGGATTCACAAGCATGCTTTATGTGCCGTATCTAGAATCTTAAATGTTAATTTAGGTTATCTAATACCCTTGAATTATTAAGTGAACATCTAGGAGGTCACATTATGAAATTTATATTATTGAATTCCTGATTTCCTGTTAATTATGTGTATGTATACGGGTACCCGCATCGTATGTATGATTCGCGAGCGGGGTAGCCCTACTCTTATGTCAACCACGTCGCATGTTCTATTCGCGAGCGGTGTAATAGATGCATATATGGTTCGAGTCATTCGACCCTTCGGCAATGCACATTTATTTTTGCGTCGTACTGGCCGTACGTCCATGACAAGTTATGTGTTTGTTAGTTGTTTGGGTGTTCTGTGAATATGTATTTGTTGAATATAATGAAAAAGGAAAACTAGGTAATTTACATGCTAGAGAACTTGACACGTAATGATATTTGCAAATGCTATTTGATGCTCTTGTCTTCTTTATTATTCATGACTGCTATTCCTGCTTAGCCTTACAGTTAAAACATATTATCTTGGCCCTAGTAAGTGTCACGTAGACCTCTCGTCACTACTTCTTCGAGATTAGACTGGATACTTAATGGGTACATATTGTTTATGTACTCATACTACACTCTGTACTTAATTGTACATGTTCTGAGGCAGGTGCATCTGGGTATCAGTCCGGAGCTCATTCCTGATTTATACCTGGTCGAGGCTTCACGGTGAGCTGCTTCCTTGACGACTTCCAGCAGCACCTTGGAGTTTTTCTTTCTTTTGTTAGTTTTGTCTATATTTCCTTAGATAGTAGGACATACTTGTGTTCTTTTGGATTTTTACTCTACTAAAGGCCTGTAGACTTGTGACACTAGTTCCTGGCACACACGTTAGTAGTTGACAACTAGTGATTTGTACTACTATTTACTCCTTTTTCTTATGTTTTTGAGGCAACAATTGGCTTAATTAACCCCATATTTTGATGCAAGTGTTTTGAATTGCAGAAACGGAGTTGATTTGTAATCATTGATCCAAAAGACCTAAAAAAAAGAAGCAGAACTTGCAAAATCCCAGAACCCAGCTAAACCGCTGCAACGCCCACTTTTCCGCCGCAGCGATTGTCTCTTCGCTGTAGCGGAATTCTCTTCGCTGCCACGCAAACTTCAGAGAGGTCAAGGCCATCTAAAGCGCTGTCCGTGCCACGTTTCTGCTGCAGCGGTCCATATAACGTGACAACACTCAATTATTCGCTGGACGCGGTTGGAAAACTTCAGAGAATGGGAAAAGAAGAGACTTCATGATTCCGCAGTCAGCGTTATTATTCCGCTGCCGCTCTCCAGCCACCAATGCAGCGCTTCAGTATTCCACTGGGCGCGAAGTTGAATAGATCTTTTCTTCATTTTCGCCCCAGCGCTTAGAATTACGCTTGGAGCGGATTCTCCGTAGGGGCATTCTTATCCAGTATTTTCAGCCAGGTATAAATAGATCTTTTCTTCATTTTCTAGGTTATCAGCCATTTGGAGAACACATAATTAGTACTTTTTAGCAATTTTGAGTTATTTTAGCATAGTTTTAACATTAGTTCTTCAACTAGTATCTTGTAAATCACAATTATGAGCGTAAATCCATCTTCTACTTGTGTTTCTTCTTCATTCATGTGTATCAAGACCCATTAGCTAGGGTTGTTACCCAACCCTAGTGTGTTTACTTAATGGGTTTTCAATTTTACAGTGATTATGTGTATGGGTGTTTGGTATTTAGCTTAATTTGTGCATAAATCTCAGATTTAGTGGTTGCAAACACTATGTCAAGCTTTTATGGCTAGGTTCACTCTTGAGAAACATGACCCAAGTCTAGGTAATTAAGCTAAAAAAATATTGGGATGAGCTCAAGAGGTTGATAGCTCCAGTAAAAGGGTGGATGCTAGAGATAGCTACACCCGATTTGAGCCAATTCGTGCGGTTCATGGAAACACCCAATTGTGCTTAAGAAAGCCAATTTTGGGTAAAGTCACCCATATTACCGAGAGGTAGTGGGTGAGTACCTTAGCATGAGGGTATACCGTAAATCCACATTTCACAATCTCATTCTAGATTTTAGACCTGTTAATTGCTCGCCTAGGTGGAAGTCACAGCCCTAGTCCCTTTTATCAACTGAGAAAACCTTCAAAAATATTTTAGTTAGCTAGTTCATAATTTCAATTAGGCTAAAACCATAGCATAATTTCAAACCGTTTTTATGAGAAGTGCAATTAAGAACACAACACGCTACTAGATCACTTAGACACTCGACTCCAACATATATAGCTCCCTGTGGAAATCGATCATGACCCTTCGGGTAAAAGTTGCATTGACCCCCGTACTTGCTACTCTTTAGTTGTATAGGCGTGTGCCGATCACTTTTTGGCGCCGTTGCCGGAGAGCGTTTACGGTGTTGATTATCTACGTGAATAGTGGTGTAGTGTGTTTTTCCTTCCTTCTTTTGTTAACGTGTGTGTTGAATCTATTCAGGTACTAATGGCGGATCCTTTGGGTAATATTATTCCGAAGGAGGAGGTGTTTGACAATGGAGAAGATGATCTAAATCAAGTACCACCCCCAAGACGGTGCCGACATGCCAATCTTAATAGGGATATTCCAGACCCTCCCCCGCTTCCAACTCCCAGAGCTGCCCCTCGGGTGGTACCAAACGAGGGGTACGCGAGTGCTATTGTCCCGCCTAGAATCCGGGCGGGGAACTTCCAAATCACAAATGTGATGTTGACACTCTTGGAGCAGCGTGGGTACTTAACAGGAGCGCCACACCAGAATTCTTACAAGCATTTAAAGGGGTTCGTTGATACCTGCTAAGGGAGCAAGCAAACAAACGTCTCAGAGGATGCATTAAGGATTAGGCTATTTTCCTTCTCTCTTCGAGGGAAAGCATTAGACTGGCTGAAGCGACTTCCCAACCATTCTATATCCACATGGGATGAGCTAGCAGACAAGTTCATTGCAAAATCTTCTCCCCTAGTCACATGACATCGCTTAGAGATGAAATATTGGCTTTCAAGCAAGATCCAAATGAGCCTCTTCATGAGATTTGGGAGCGCTACAGGACTATGGTAAAGGAGTGTCCTAACAATGACATGACGGAGGCCATGATACAACAGACATTCTACCGAGGCATAAATACCACCAATCAGTGTGTGATCAATCAATTGGCTGGGGGCAACTTCATGAAGCTACCCTACAATGAGGCATGTGAGGTGTTAGATGAAATGGCTGACACTTCGTCAGCATGGAAAAGTAGAGGTAATGTTCCTCAGGGTTATCCATGTGTTAATGGCCTTCACAAAGAGCTTCAAGAACACGGGCAAGCAATTGCCGAGCTTACTACCACCATGAATCAAATTACTAAGGCGCAGCTTCAACAACTACAACGGCCTAAGAAAGTGCATGCTATGGAGGGGGTAAATGTTTTGGTGAAAAAGCGAAGACCTCGAGGAAATCCAATGCAAAACAACAATGTTCAATGTGACCAAGGAGCGAGTGGGTATAGTCAAGAGATTCTTATGATGATCAAGATGAAGATGTGATGTATGCCAACAATTTTCAAGGGCAAAGGAACAATCAAAGCAACAACAAAAATTAGAACAATCATAGACAAGGCAATTGGAACAATAATAACAACTCAAGCAATTGGGGGAACAACAACCAACAGTGGGGAGGCAACAACAACAATAATTAGAGTGGGAACAACAATTGGGGTGGAAACGGTAATCGGGGGTCGGGATTTCAAAGGCCCCCGATGTATCAACAACCCAACAATCCACCCCCTATCAATCACAAGGCCAAGGTTCCTCAAGTAATGACATGGGTATAATTGAGAAAATGTTCAAACAAATGACGGAACGCAATGCGGATTCGTATGCTCGACTTGCCTCCCATAACACTTCCATTCGAAATCTTGAAGTTCAAATGGGACAAATCTCACAAGCCTTGAACACACGCTCAAAGGGAGCACTACCTAGTGTTACAATGGTGAACCCCAAGGGTGGAAACAACAACAACAATACCGGTCACGCCATGGAGGTGACCGCGAGAAGTGCACGAGGTGGTGAGGCTAGTTCTTCAAAGCAAAAGAGAGTTGTTGGTGATGGTGATGACTTGCCAAATGATGAGGTTCCGATTGAGGTTGAGCATGTGGTGGAAGAGCCAACAATGAGTGAAGTGAGGATTTATATTCATGACCATGAGGAGGAAACTCAAAGTGACGTGAACCCGTCTAGGGAACACGTAATTGACATTCCCGAGCCGGTTGTGTCAAAAGCAAAGGCACCATTGCCTAGGCCTCCTCTCCCTATCCTCAAAGGCGGGCAAAGCAAAAGAATGAGAACCAATTCAAGAAATTCATCGACATGATGAAGATCTTATCCATCAATGTTCCTTTGGTTGAAGCTTTAGAGCAAATGCCCGGGTATGCCAAGTTCATGAAGGACTTGGTCACAAAGAAAAGGTCAATGGAGTGCGAAAGTATAAAGATGACTCACCAAGTGAGTGCAATAGTGCACTCAATGGAACCCAAGCTTGAAGACCCCGGGGCATTCACCATTCATTGTACAATTGGTAGCGCGGATTTTCCTAAGGCATTGTGCGACCTTAGAGCTAGCATAAATTTGATGCTATATTCGGTCTTCAAAACCTTGAGGATTGGTCAACCTAGGGCTACTTCCATGCGTCTTCAAATGGCGGATCGGTCTATGAAGCGGCCTCTAGGGAGCATTGATGATGTGTTAGTGCGGGTTGACAAGTTCATCTTGCCCGCATATTTCGTTATCTTTGATTGTGAGGTGGATTATGAAGTTCCTATCATCTTGGGAAGGCCCTTCCTTGCAATAGGGAAGGCCTTATTTGACGTGGAGGCCGGTGAGATCACCTTCTGGGTGGGCGATGAAAAGGTTGTGTACCATGTTTGCAAATCAATGAAGCAACCTAATAGCACGGAGGTGTGTTCTTTCATGGACCTTGTCACCGAGGTCATTATTGATGAAACAAGATCAATGATAAATGTTGAAGACCCCGTGGAAACAGTATTGTTGAACCACGATAATATTGTGGTAGATGGCTTGATCGAGAGTACCAATGCCCTTCAAGGCATGGGTTCTTATTCATATGGTCCTCGAAAGTTATCCTTGGATTTGGAGAATCGGAAGACTCCTCCGACAAAGCCTTCAATTGTAGAGCCACCTACATTGGAGTTGAAGCCACTTCCACCACAACTCAGGTATGAATTTCTTGGTCCTTCTTGTACTTTACCTGTTATACTTTCATCTTGCCTAACCAAATTGCAGGTAGACTCTACTCTCAAAGTGCTAAAGAGGAGGAAGAAAGCCATAGGTTGGACACTTGCTGATATTCGGGGGATAAGCCCCGCATGCACAAGATCATTCTTGAGGATGGATCAAAGCCTTCCGTAGAACAACAACAGAGGCTAAATGAAGCAATGCAAGAGGTTATGAAGAAAGAAATAATCAAATGGCTTGATGCTGGGATCGTCTACCCAATCTCTGATAGTGCTTGAATTTATCCGGTCTAATGTGTTCCCAAAAAGGGTTGAATGACCGTGGTACAAAATGACAAAAATGAACTTATTACAACAAGGACAGTCACTGGTTGGCGGGTATGCATGGATTACCACAAATTGAACAAAGTGACCTGTAAGGATCACTTTCCCCAACCTTTCTTGGACCAAATGCTTGACAGACTTGTGGGGAGAGATTTTTATTGCTTCTTGGATGGGTATTTAGGTAACAATCAAATCTTGATAGCTCCAGAAGACCAAGAAAAGACAACCTTCACTTGTCCCTATGGGACATTTGCTTTTTCCAGGATGCCTTTTGGATTGTGCAATGCACCCGCTACATTTCAGCGGTGCATGATGGCAATTTTCACTGATATGGTTGAAGACTTTCTAGAGGTATTCATGGATGATTTCAGCGTGGTTGGGGACTCCTTTGATGAATGCTTGAACAATCTTGATAAAGTCCTTGCTCATTGTGAAGAAACCAACCTAGTGCTCAAGTGGGAAAAATGTCACTTTATGGTTGAAGAGGGGAGCTCTGGGCCACAAAATCTAAAGAAATGGAATTGAAGTAGATAAAGCCAAGATCGAGGTCATTTCCGAATTGCCTCCTCCGACTTTGGTGAAGGGAGTTCGTAGCTTTCTTGGGCATGCGGGGTTCTACCAACGCTTCATTAAGGACTTCTCGAAAGTAGTGAACCCTCTTTGCAAATTGTTTGAAAAAGATGCCAAGTTCCACTTTGGTGAAAATTGTATGAGTGCATTTGAGTTGTTGAAGAAAACGCTAACCACCACACCAATTATCACCGTGCCGGATTGGAGCTCTCCTTTTGAGCTAATGTGTGATTCTAGTGATGTGGCAGTGGGGGCGGTTTTGGGCCAAAGGGTGAACAAAATCTTTCACCCCATTTACTATGCAAGAAAGACAAAATTCCGCCCAAATGAACTACACCGTCACCGAAAAAGAGTTGTTGTCTATAGTCTTTGCAATGGAGAAATTCCGTCCTTATCTTATGGGCGCCAAGGTCATAGTTCACACCGACCATGCGGAGCTCCGATACTGATGATGAAAAAGAATTCAAAGGCTAGACTCATGTGGTGGGTGTTATTGCTTCAAGAGTTTGATTTGGAGATCATTGATAGAAAGGGGAGTGAGAACCGAGTTTCCGACCATCTTTCCCATTTGGAAGAGCAAGGGAGGCCAAGTGACGGTCTTGATATTAATGATAGCTTCCCAGATGAACAACTTCTATCCGACTCAATGCAAGAAATGCCATGGTTCGCGGACATCGCCAACTACACTGTCGCTAGTGTTGTCCCGTTTGAGCTCTCTTCGAAACAAAGGAAGAAGCTTAGACGGGATATCATGGATTATTATTGGGATGAACCGTACTTATTCAATATATGCAATGATGGTGTCATTCGGCGTTGTATGCCCGAAGAAGAGCAAGGGTAAATTATTGAGTCACGCCACTCCTCACCTTATGATGGTCATCATGGAGGGGCAAAGACTGCTTCAAAAGTGTTAAGTTGTGTTTTCTTTTGGACTATTTTGTACAAGGATGCTAGTGAGTTGGTCAAGCGGTGTGATGAATGCTAAAGAATGGGTGGCATATCCAAGAAATATGAAATGCCTCTCACTACAATCCTTGAGGTGGATATCTTCGATGTTTGGGGAATTGATTTTATGGGGCCCTTTGTTTGTTCATGTGGAAACACCTACATACTTGTGGCGGTGGAATATGTTTTGAAATGGGTTGAAGCCACCGCTTTTCCCAACAATGAGGCCCGTAGTGTGGTTGGTTTTCTAAAGAAGAATATTTTCACGAGATTTGGGACACCCTGTGCCATCATCAGTGACGGGGGGATCTCATTCTTGCAATAGGGCCGTTGATTCATTGTTAGCCAAGTATGGAGTCAATAATAAAGTGTCTACTCTGTATCATCCTCAAGCAAGTGGCCAAGTTGAAGTGTCTAATCGTGAAATCAAGAACATTTTGTCCAAGACAGTGAATGCTAATCGGACTGATTGGTCCCGGAAGCTTAATGATGCTCTTTGGGCTTACCGGTCTGCTTTCAAAACACCCATCGGTATGTCTCCTTACCGATTAGTGTATGGCAAGGCATGTCATCTTCCGGTGGAATTGGAGCACAAGGCACTATGGGCATTGAAGAAGTTGAACTTGGACTGAGACACAACTGCAAATCTTAGAGTTGATCACCTCATTGAGCTAGATGTGTTTAGATTCCATGCATATGCTAGCTCTTCCTTGTACAAAGAGAAAATGAAGTACCTCCATGGCAAATATTCCAAAGACCGGGAGTTCAAAGTGGGAGACTTGGTGCTTCTTTTCAATTCTAGACTTCGTCTCTTCCCGGGAAAACTCAAGTCAAAGTGGAGTGGCCCATTTGAAGTGGTGTTGGTTACACCCTTTGGTGCTCTTGATCTCAAAAACAAGAATGCAGAGATTTTTCGTGTGAATGGGCACCGGGTCAAATATTATCTGGGTAAATTTGATGATGGCCATATGGTGGCGTTGCTGAAATTCCTCTGAACATTGTAACCTGCATCGTGCCGCGACGTTAAATCAGGCGCTTCTTGGGAGGCAACCCAAGCTTTTCTTCTCTTTGATTTTGGTTGTTTTTTGTAGGATAAATTTTTGTGAACTAACCACTTGTGAAGTTGATGCAGGACTTGGTGGATGCAGTGCAAGTGAAAATCTGGAAACTGTGCAAAGTAGCAAATTTTCGCTGCAGCGGTCAAAAATCAGCTGACAGCGGTGACCAAGCGCTGCAGCGGAAAATGACCGCTGACAGCGGTCTAATTGGTCCCAAAAACAAGTTCTCTGAATCTCCACTCCGCTGTAGCGTTTACTATTTCGCTGTCGCGGAGTACACTTCGCTGTGGCGGTGGAATTCCGCTGCAGCGGTGACGGTGAAAATATAGCAGGTTTAAAAGACCAAAAGTACGGTCAGCGGTATAAATCCGCTGAGTTAAGGCGGTCGTGGGCCCCAGCTCTCTAGTATATATACCGAGGGACCCTCTCCTTTTTACTTTTTTTCACCCATTTGCTACCAAACCCTAAAATTTACTGTGCTCTCACTCCTTCACTGCTCCTTTGAGATTTTAATTCACACTTCATCTACTTTCAATTACTGGTATGTTCCATGTTTCTTTTTTTTGTTAGTTAATTAATTGTTCTTAGTTTTAGGTTATTTTATTGTGTTTTCTTTTTACTTGTTTTTGTATAGAGTTAATACAACCCTAATGTTACAAACTGAATTATTAGTGTGTTCTATTAAGTGGGTAATAGTTTTTGGGTTCCTATGTGGGTGAAGGGTGATTCATTTGTGCAATTTCATGTAAATTTTGATTTTTTTTTTATAAACCCTAACCTCAGTGCACTGTGTCTATGACCTCTGCTGCAGCGTTTTAGAATTCCGCTGACAAAGGAGGTCCAAAATCCTTTGTTTGCAAATTGTTGAATCCGCTACAACAGACTAAAAATCCACTGACAGCGGTCGTGATTACCGTTGCAGCAGTCATAAAAATGCGGTCAACGGTTCTTAGGTTCAGAGAGTTCACTCTCAGTTCATTTCAAAAAACGCTGCAGCGGCCATATTTCTGCTGTCAGCGATGGCCAAACGATGGAGCAGACCATTTTTTCGCGGATCACGCTTCACAGATTCAGAGAGGGGTAGTTTGAGTCCCCTGACTTCCACTGTAGCGGTTCTTTTCCGCTGACAGCAGTTTGTTCCTGAACACACTGTTTCACTCTCTATTTCTGCAATTCTATCTGGTGCTTAGATACAATGTATTAACAATGTGTGTTACATGTTGCAGAGCATGGTGCGATCTAGAGGTGGACCGGAAAAGCAACCCTGGAGGGGTGACCCTTCAAGGGGTCGTGGCAAGGGAAAGCAACAAAACCCACAAGTCTCGACAAAAACAGCTGGAAAGTCAATAAAGAGAAAAAGGACAAGCCCCTCTGAGTCGGAGTTCAGTGAATATTTTCCCTCCCGGGAATCTTCGGAGGGTCATAGCGGGGCAACTCTAGCAGCTGCACTATCAAAGCCTAGGAGACTAATCAACGAGCCCACTAGCTCGGAGTCTTCTGAAGATCTATCCAGTCATTCAACCATACCTCCTGAGGGAACAACTGCACCAGCCCAGTCAGCAGCTCAATCAGCAGCCCCTCCTTCCATCAACCTCGAGAGTTTAGACGAGGGACCTGACGATGGGAGGGGTGGTGACACTCTAGCACAGGCTGCCGGTCTGCTAAGGACCAAAGTTCCAGCAGTATGGGAGGATCAGTTTATTTCTGAATCGGCCTACCATCAGTTCAGAGAAATGTGACTCGGAGATCTCTCATCCCGGAGCGGCTATTCATCATCAAGGACCTCCTACCCCTCAATCCCAATGTGAAAAAGCAGTTCTTAGAAAGGGAGGGGTGGGACTTTTTCAATACTCGGGTGGTTGATGCAAATGAATTTGTGGTGAAGGAGTTGTACACTAATGTGGCATCACCAAAAAGAGCACTTACCTCACCAAAGTTCGCAACCTGAAAATCCTATACAATGGAAGTGCTCAATGACTATGCGGGCTTCGAGAGGGTTGATGAGACTCGGTATTTTTGGAAGGTTAATCAGAAGGATTTGGCTCGCCCGTGGTTAGCTTCCATCATTGCTGCTTCAGAGACTACTCCCGACTGGTTGGTTGGAGGCACCTTCATCAAGAGGAATACTCTAAGTTTTGAGGCCCGGGGATGGGCCACATTTGTGTGCAGCAGGATAGACCCCGTTCTACATGACAATGATATGCCCCTTTCCAGGGCGGTGATAGTTGGGGCTATTATGGACAGCATTCCGATCAATGTCGGGAACATAATGTGCCGAGTGATAGAGCGGGTCGTGAAGAGGAATGAGGCCTCTTATCCTTTCCCCTATTTCCTGACCATGTACTTCCGAGACAACGAGATTGAGGGCAGGGATTTTGACACATTTATGTAGCCTCGGACAACTTTCTCTTGGTATCATTTGAACGGGCCAGACAACCCTAAGCAAAGAGGGAAAGCCTCCACCTTTGCAGCCCCTGGTACTTCCACAGCCACAGAGCATTCCGCTGCTGCTGAAGGCTCTGTTCCTTCTAAGGGGCCCACTGATGCCGCTGTCCCTGATCCTCCATTAGACCCTGCTGCACCCATACCAGTCTCAGTGCCATCATCATCCACCTATCCTCAGACAGCTCTGAAGGTGTCCCAGACTCTAGTTGGTATCACCAACTGGCTATAGGTAGATTCATCTAAACTTTCTGATCTTTCAGCTACAGTTGCAGCTCAGTCAGCTCTGGCGACCATTGCATTGCCTCCGTATTTGGAGAACACATTAAAGAGCGTGGTGGACAGCCAGAAGAAAATTTTGGAGACAATGGACAAGCAACAAGCGGAGATTGATTATTTAGGCAAGTATGTAAATAAAATGAAGAAGGCCCAAGATGCTTCATACAAGGTGCAGAAGAAGATGCTTGAAACTCGGGAAGCTTTGGTGAAGGAGATGGCCAAGGTTGCTGCTGCGGGGGACATCCCCCTTAATATTTTTTCTAGGAGAGTCCGGACCCACTAACCCGGCTGTGGATGAGGCAGACCTTCCGCCAGCTCCAGTTCGTAGAGGTGCCATTCCCTAGACGGAGGACATGGAGATCTAGTTAGAGGAGCCCGAGGGCCAGACTTCCATACAGGCACAGGACCCTCCTATCACCACTGGCGGAGCACCTTCTTCATCTGGCCCTGTTGACCCTTCTCCTATGCAGTCTGAGGCACCTTAGGGAGTTCATTCTTACTCTCTCTCTCACCCCTATCCCCTATTCTATATTTTGGTTTGATAACATTGAGGGCAATGCTAGTTTTTATTGGAGGGGGTGGCCTCTACTTGTTGGTTGGTTGATTCAGACAATTTGATTGATTTTTGGGTTGTAATAACTGTTGATACTCTTTTTTCTTTTTCTTATTTACATTTTCGTACTTTTCATTTTGGTATGTATATATTCAATTTTCGTACCCTATCATATGTATATATTCATCCCCTATTATAAATATTCATTTTGTTTTTTGTATTTTCTACTTTATAACTTCTTTAGCTTTTTCCAATTGTAGTCTAGCTTCTTATTTTATTTAGTAGCTTCTTTTTAATTTGTATCTTCTTCTTTTCCTTTGTGCGCTGTCAATAATCCCCTGGTTTTCTTAAGGCCACGGTTCTTTCCAGGGGTGGAAATTGTGTGAATCGAGTGTCTCTTCCCTACGACAGACGGTGTGACGACCTTTTTTAGGGATTGAGTCAGTTTTTCGTTTTTCTTTTTGTTTTTTTGTTTTTGTTTTATTTTATTTCAGCAGTAGTGAATAAATGTGATTCAAATAGAGCTTCACTTGGCACCAACAGATCTTCCTTTGACCTTATGGTAGATAGAGTACAAATGAGGCTAGTTCTGGTCGTGACCTTTAGAGTCTTGAGTTGACTGAAACTGTCGTCAGGTGGTGTTCATGGCCAAATTTGAGTTTCAATTTGAACCAAGATTGTTGTGGGTCCTAGACTCGATACTCTTTAGCAATCATGAGTCTTGTGAGGTGAGGTTTGAAATTATATAACCCGAGTACCGTGCCTATAAGTCTAGAACTTGCCCCGAGTGTTTGTCTAGGCGAAATCTTAAGTGAGCTCGACTTGTGAGATGATCATAGGACTTCATTGATTCCCTATTGAATTTTAAATACCTCTTTAGCCTACCTTGACTAGATCCCTAGTGAACCTCTTTGAGCCTGAGCCTACTTGTTCAAAAACCATGTTTTAGCCTTCATCAGTTCTCTAAATACCCTCTCTTGGCACACATTCTTTCCTTGAGCACTCTTGATGAAGAATAGGCAAAAATCATAAGTTTGGGGGAGAGGTGAGGAAATGCATAGTGAATGGGCCAAAGAAAAGGTTGAAAAGCATAGTGAACTAAAAAGGGAAAAGAAAAAGGGTGAAGTTTGAAAAAGAAAGAAAATGGGCCCAAAATAAAAGAAAGAGTGACTATGAGTCCCTCTAAATTCCCCAAGGAAAAATTTGTGACTAAAAAAGGCAAGAGTGTCATATTAAAAAATGTGAACAATTGGAGTGCTTAAGGGAAGATGTTCTACCAAAATTCATTGTGACCAATTCTGATCCAAAAAAGCATCCATTACAACCCGAAAAAGCACTATAGGATCTCAAGTTGAGTGAGCTTACATTAGTGGTGATTTACACGAGGGGCAAGCCTTTGGTATGAAAGGCCGGACTTGAGGCATTCTTTTTAGAGTGAAGAAATCATCCCACAATAAACCAAATTCTGAGAGTCATTCTTTATTGTGAGGTAAGCCTAAGGAGAGTTGAGGAGGAAGAGTTTGGGATCCACAGTGATTGCGGTAAAAGAGAAAAGCTCTATGACGACCTTAGTCAACTCTTGAAGCTTCGGTGTCACATTAGATCTAGTGGGCTAGAAAAGCATTGCATAAGTTTGTCAATAATTCATTTGTGTTGAGGATAGTCGTTAGTCCCAATTGAAGCTTGATGAATCACATCTCAATGGCTGAAATACTTTATCTTTTCCTGTTACGGAGGTGGCAGTTATTTTTTTTGCTTGAGGACAAACAAAGCCTTAAGTTTGCGGGAGTTGATAACTAGTGATTTGTACTACTATTTACTCCTTTTTCTTAAGTTTTTGAGGCAACAATTGGCCTAATTAACCCCATATTTTGATGCAAGTGTTTTGAATTGCAGGAACTGAGTTGATTTGTAATCATTAATCCAAAAGACCTCAAAAAAGAAGAAGCAGAACTTGAAAAATCCCAGAACCCAGCTAAACTGTTGCAGCGCCCACTTTTCTGCCGCATCGATTGTCTCTTCGCTGCAGCTTAATTCTCTTCGCCACCACACAAACTTCAGAGAGCTGTTCTTTCAATGCCATCCAAGGCGCTGTCCGCACCACTTTTCCGATGCAGCGGTCCATCTAATGTTGCAGCGCTCAATTATCCGCTAGACGCGGTTGGAAAACTTCTGAAAATGGGCAAAGATGGGACTTCATGATTCAGCGGTCAACGGTATTATTCTTTTGCCGCGCTCCAGCCACTGTTGCAGCGCTTCAGTATTTCGATGGGTGCGAAGTTGAAGAATCAGAGAACTGGAAGCCTCTTCGCCCGAGCGCTCAAAATTACGCTGGGATCGGATTCTCCGTAGGGGCATTTTTGTCTAGTATTTTCAGCCATATATAAATAGATCTTTTCTTCATTTTCTAGGTTATCATCCGTTTGGAGAACACGTGATTAGTACTTTTTAGCCATTTTGAGTTATTTTAGCATAGTTTTAACATTAGTTCTTCAACTAGTATCTTGTAAATCACAATTATGAGCTTAAATCCATCTTCTACTTGTGTTTCTTCTTCATTCATGAGTAGCTAGACCCATTAGCTAGGGTTGTTACCCAACCCTAGTGTGGGTACTTAATGGGTTTTCAATTTTAGAGTGATTATGTGTATGGGTGTTTGGTATTTAGCTTAATTTATGCATAAATCTCAGATTAGTGGTTGCAAACACTATGTCAAGCCTTTATGACTAGGGTCACTCTTGAGAAAGATGACCCAAGTCTAGGTAATTAAGCTAACAAAATATTGGGGTGAGCTCAAGAGGTTGATAGCCCTAGTAAAAGGGTGGATGCTAGAGATAGCAACACCCGATTTGAGCCAATTCGTGCGGTTCATGGAAACACCCAATTGTGCTTGAGAAAGGCAATTTTGGGTAAAGTCAACCATATTACCGAGAGGTAGTGGGTGAGTACCTTAGCATGAGGTTAAACTATAAATCCCCATTTCACAATCTCATTCTAGATTTTAGACCCGTTAATTACTCACCTAGGTGGAAGTCCCAGCCCTAGTCCCTTTTATCAACTGAGAAAACCTTCAAAATGATTTTAGTTAGCTAGTTCGTAATTTCAATTAGGATAAAACCATAGTATAATTGCAAACCCTTTTTATGAGAAGTGCAATTAAGAACACAACATGCTACTAGATCACTTAGACGCTCGACTCCAACATATATAGCTCCATGTGGAAATCGATCCCGACCCTTCGTGAAAAAGCTGCATTGACCCCTGTACTTGCTACTCTTTAGTGGTATAGGCGGGAGCCGATCAGTAATCATTATTTTTTTTGGGATGTAAATGTTAAGTTATGACTCTTATGGTTAATTCTGTTGAGATTTGCCTAAGTTACTCCTCTTCAATTAATGTCTTAAATTTAAATAAAGTAAGTGATGGGAAATGTTTTGCTAAATTAAATGAAACCCATTAGTAAATTGGTATTGGCTTGCCTGACTATGGTGTTGGGCGCCATCGCGACCTGAGTTAGGATTTGGGTCGTGACAATGAGTTTGTAGTGATGTCATTTGGGCTGACACACGCCCCGACGACATTTATAGATTTGATGAATCGGGTGTTCAAGCCTTATTTGGGTTCCTTTGTGATTGTGTTTATTGATGATATTTTGATATACTTCCATAGTCTAGAGGAGCAGAGCAACATTTTCGGATCGTACTTCAGACTCTGAGAGACATATAGTTATATGCTAAGTCTTCAAAATGCGAGATTTGGTTGGATTCAGTTACTTTCTTGGGGCATGTTGTATCAGCAGAGGGCATTTATGTAGACCCTAAGAAGATTGAGGTAGTTCAGAACTGGCCTAGACCTACTTCAACCATGAAGATCCGGAGTTTCTTGGGTTTGGGGGGTTATTACCGTTGGAGGGGTTTTCATCTATAGCAGCCCCGTTGACCAAGTTGACCTAGAAGGGTGCCCCATTCAGATGGTCAGACGAGTGTGAGGCGAGCTTTCATAAGCTAAAGACTGCTTTGACTACGACGCCGGTGTTAGTGTTGCCCATAGGTTCAGGATCTTATACGATATATTGTGATGCATCTCGTATTGGACTTAGTGCGGTGTTGATGCAGGATGGAAAGGTAATTGCATATGCTCCGCGGTAGCTGAAGGTTCACGAGAAAAATTACCTTGTTCATGATCTAGAGCTGGCAGCCATTGTTCACGCGGTGAAGATTTAGAGGCACTATCTTTACGACGTGTCGTGCGAGGTATTCATAGATCATCGGAGCTTGAAGTATTTGCTCAAGCAGAAGGAGCTCAATTTGAGGCAGAGGAGGTGGTTAGATCTATTGAAAGACTATGATATCACCATCTTGTATCATCCCGGGAAGGGCAATGTGGTGGCCGATGCTTTAATTAGATAGTCAGCGAGTATGGGAAGCCTGTCGTACATGCCAGTCATGGAGCGATCGCTTGCATTAGATGTTCAGGCTTTGGCCAATCCGTTTATAAGGTTGGAGTGTATCACTATGGATTTCATTGTTGGACTCCCACAGACTCAGAAGAAGTTCGATGCAGATTGGGTCATTGTGGATAGGCTGACCAATTCATCGCATTTCATTCCTGTGGCAGTTACTTATTCTTCAGAGTGGTAGGCAAATATTTATATCCGGGAGATCGTCCGTCTTCACGGTGTGTCCATGTCTATCATTTCGGATCAAGGTTCGCAGTTCACCTCACACTTTTGGAAGGCAGTACAACGTGAGTTGGGAACACAGGTTGAGCTGAACACAAAATTTCATCCTCACACGGACGGACAGTCCGAGCGCACTATTCAGATACTAGAGGACATGCTCCACACTTGTGTTATAGACTTTAGAGCTTATTGGGATCAGTTCTTTCCACTTGCGCAGTTTGCCTCAGACAATAATTACCAGTCGAGCATTTAGATGGATCCCTATGAGGAATTATATGGTAGGCCGTGCCGATCGCCGATTGGATGGTTTGAGTTGGGGGAGGCAGAAGAGTTATGCCGACCGTAGAGTTCGTGATATTCCCACCTTTTCACAAGTCCAGGTACTTTTCTACGTCCGTTCGAGGACGAACGGTTGTTTTAGAGGTGGAGAGTGTGATGACACAATAGGTCATCTTAAGTTTTAGAACCGAATTATGTGTTTCAAATCCTTTAGAACCTCATTTTAGCTTTCCTCGATTTGCCTGCGCAGTCCGAGTGTTGATCTGGAAGGCTTATATGTTAAAAACTGATAAAAATAAGAATTTTTACCTTAAAAATTTATTTGAGTTGACTTCGGTCAACGTTTTGAGTAAATGAACCCGGTGGGTCCGTATCGAAATATGGGACCTGTGCGTATGCCCGGAATCGAATTTGGAGGTCCCTAGCTCGAGTTATGAATTTTTGTTGAAAATTGGAAGTCTGAAAGTGTAATGGTTTTTAGGAATTGACTGAGGTTTGGTTTTGTTGATACGGGGTCCGTATGTTGGTTCCGGAGCCCGGTACAAGTCCGTTATTATATGTATGACTTGAGAAACAGAATTGGTTTGATGTGATTCAGACGTTCGGTTGCGAAAATATAAGTTTTTAAGCCTGCTAGGAAATTTCATTTGATTTGGCGTTCAATTCGTAGTTCTAGGTGTTATTTTGGCAATTTGATCGCACAAGACTTGTGTGCATGTTTGATTTGGCGTTCAATTCGTAGTTTAGGACTTGTGTGCATGTTTGGTTTGGAGCCTCGAGGGCTCGGGTGAGGTTCAAACAGGCTACGAGGTGAATTGAACATAGAAAATATGGTTTTTCTACAGCTTCAGGTGCCTTTTGGTTTCCTTCTTCACGTTCGTGAAGGTATTCTCGCAAATGCGAAGTGTGATCTGGGATAGGGATGGTTTTGTTCTACACGAACGCGGATTACTGGGGGGGTCTTCTCTTCGCGAACGCGACTGGCAAAACGCGAACGCGTAGAGTTATTGGAGGCGGGCTGGTGACTTGACCGTTGTTCTATGCGAACGCGATGTAGGTATCACGAACACGTATGCAAGGGGGGATAATCCTACGCGAATTCATATAACAACTCGCGATTGCATATGGCACTAAGCTGATGAACACTAACGCCCAGTGATAAAATAGTCCCACTACGGGATTTTTTCCATTCTTTCAAAATTTCAAAACTGGAAGACCTAGAGGCTATTTTCCCATAAGATTTTCTCCCCCAATTTGTTGGTAAGTGATTCTAACATAATTTCTTTCAATTATCCATTACATATCATTAGTTTTCAACCTAAAATCTAGGATTTTCATGATGGAAATTGGGGATTTAGGTAGAATTAGGGATTTTTGTAAAATTCAAATTTAGACTTCGAATTGAGGTAAGATTTCGAAACAAATGGCATAATCGGGCTCTGGGTGAATGGTAAATGGATTTTGGTCCAAACCTCGGGTTTTGACCAAGCGGGCTCGGGGTCGGTGTTTGATCTTTTGGGGAAAAGTGTGAGAAGTCTAAATTTATGCATTGAAATAGATTCCTTTAGTAATAATTGATTGAGTCAATTGTGGTTAGATACGGGTGGTTTGGAGGCGGATGCTCGAGGAAAAGCTGTGATTGAGCATTGAGTGGCCTTTGGAGGGAGGTAAGTTTCTTGGTTAACCTTTACTTTAGGGAATTAGGCACCATCGGACTCTGTGTTATGTGAATTTCATGTGAGCGGCGTATATGCGAGGTGATGAATGCTTATACGCCGTCAAATTATCTATTTTTCCCTAATTTTCTGTTTCCTTGATTAGTTCCTTCTCTATCTTAATTGATATATGCTCTAAATTCTTCTCATGTTTAACTGCTACTTTTCAATCAATACCTTCTCCTATTATTGATGTTTGCCCATCCATTGTTTCAGGATTCCCTACTAATTGCTTAAATTTATTTACTTGCACATTCGAATTGTCAATTGGTCTCGCTGTGTAGTATAATTCGTGTAGATTTCTTTTATTGTATAAGTTCCCTTTTAGTTCTGTTTGTTAAACTTACGGGGTCTTACAATAACATAGTCACAAATTCTCTATAACCACATGAATAGTCTTTATCCCTTCAAGCTCATATGGATTTCTACGACTCATCCTAATATTAAAGTACGGGATGTAATAGCCAAGCCTTCCATCCATCCGAAAACACCTTACACGATCGCAATCCACTTCATGCGATCACGATGTGCAACCTTCCCGACCAGCCCTACTAACACACATCGTTCGTGATCCTCTGCACGCGAATGCGAGCACACCCAGATCAAACACCGCGATCGAGAGTCTCCACATGCGATTGCGAAAGACGAATTATCCCCTACTCCAAACAACAATCTACGATCGTGAGCCTTTCTTCTCAATCGCGATGCACACCCCTGACACCAGAAACCAGCAATCACAAAACAAAGGGAAATAGTCTGAAACCACACCGAAACACACCCGGTCCCCCGAGACACCATCCAATTACACCAAAAAGTCTCATTACCTTACCCAAACTTATCCAAAGGCTCCAAAAGCCACGAATAACATCAAAACTACGAATCGACGATCAAAATCCTTCTTTTGACTTTCAAACCTTCAATCTTAGCCAACGCGTCCAATTCACACTTAGACATACGGGATCCCAACCAAATTTTACACACAAGTTATAATCAATAAAATAAACCTATCCAAGGCCCCGGAACACCTCCCAGAGTCCGATAACGACAAAGTACACTCTAAGTCATACTTAGAAAATTTAAAACCCTCAAAATGCAAACTTCAGTAATAAGCATTGATCGCTCCCGGACCATCTAATACTCAATCTGAACACACGCCCAAGTCCGAAATCACCTTACAAATCTACATCAACCTTCAAATCTCGATTCCAAGGTCGTTTACTCAAAAGTTAAACCTTGGTCAATTCTTCTAACTTAAGCTTCCAATTTGAGAATTATTCTTCCAAATCAACTTCGAACCTCCCAAAAATTTAAACGGACTGCACGCGCAAGTCATAGTACATAAACTGAAGCTACTCAAGGTCTCAAATTGCGAACAATATGCTAGAGCTCAAAATGATCGGGCGAGTCGTTACATTCTCCCCCACTTAAACATACTTTCGTCCTCAAACGTGCCAGGAACTGTTCCAAAGTTGCTAAAATCTTTCAATAACTCCTTGTTAAACTACCCGTTCCATCGTAATTCATGTGAGCATATTAGCTCAACCAGACTGAAGATCCTTCCTTCTACCTTAGCTCACAAGCCTTAGAACAAAATTCCAACATCTAGAATTCTACACAAGGTCCGATTCTACCATATGTACACCGTATAAATCTTAAGAGTTTTACCAAAACATGATCATGCTCACATGCTGTAATTGCACAATGCACTACATAAGTCATATGCAGATAGTAACATCCTCCAACCACAATAGTTGCAAATTTACGAAATTGATGCCCGTGATATACCTCATGACAGATACTAGCCCTGTTCCAACCCTTGCAATACTACAACGATGAAAGGGATATTTAGAAACTCATAACCACCCCTTGAATAAATAACTCAGGGAGTGTCTATACTCAACAAGAACCATTGCTACATTCTGAACTAATTAGTGATATTTTCTATCCAAACATACATTGTACAAATCCGTTTGCGCTAATTCCAGGTCCAACAATCTTGTCCACTCCCAGTACAATATGCTCGAGTAATAAGCCACATCAAACACTATCTAAAATCTCATACAACATCATCAAGGCACCAACAAGTCACAACTCGAATATGACCAATAAGGAAAAATGAACCCGAGTACAGAACTATTCAGCCCGCGTAACGAATAAAAAAAACCAAACAAATGCCATGAACCTATCACACATATGAGAAGTAAGACACAAAACAACTCACCATTGTGATGTGCAACCCAATCTAAATATCACACTCGTGGTGGCATGCCACACAATCCATACATAATCAATCTGCATGGGAGTACCCATCGAGCAAAAAATGCTCATACTCACTAGACACACTAATAAATCACATATATTGAAATCTTTACATGTCTTCATTTGATAGCTACAACTCTAGCCATCCTGTGAGATATAACATCTAAATGGACAACCAGTAACACACTTATAACTAGCCCTAGTTGAATCAGTTTTGAGCTCTCAACCCTCTTCTACGAGCCAATTCATAGAAGTTCACAATCCTTCTAGCTTATTCATTATCCTCAAATGTCATACCTAACTCCAATTCCTTAAAATGTTCTAACCTGTCAGTTACAACACTCCTTTTTCTAGACTAATAGCTTCAAGTTCTGAATAATCATATTTAAACCTTCTGCATTATCAAAGAAACCACCACCCAAACTATTTTCACATTCAGAAGTTGCATCAATATCTACGGAATATTTCTCTTTAAGATGAGTAATATTTTGAGTAAACACCCTAAATTCAAACTCATCCACCGCAAAAAAGTTAATCACATTTAACTTTTTAGAGAATAAGTATTGAAGAGTCCTCACACCGTCATCATTAGTTACCAGGTAGTATTTCCCCGAAGGTCCATTCACTAAAAGTTACACGACTGAGTGATCGAGACCCACCTTTACCACTATAGAATGGCAAGGCAAGGTCGATGTATCTTTTACCCAATAGGATCGGGATCAATATCCACAGAGGGTTATATAATTGGAGTCAAGTTTCTATCGGATTTAGAAGTGTGAATTGTCCTTAATTGCTCTTCTAAACATGGTTGGTTTTGTTTCTATACTAAGTTTAAAACTATAGGTAACTACTATCAAACTAGCTGCAACGTTTTTGTGGGTTTTTATCAAGTATTTAAAGGCACTAGGGATGCAACTTACCCCTAGGCAAATAACTAACGGGATCTAAAATCTAGAATAGACTTGTGAATCATGGGCATGTGACATAACCTCATACTAAATTACTCACCCAATACCTCTCGGTAACTTGGGTGACTTTGCTCGAATTGGCTTTCTCAAGCCCAATTGGGTGTTTCAAACAAAGCAAATGAAATGGCTCAAGTCGGGTATCACTATCTATAGTCTCTACCCTTTAATTAGGGCTATCAATCTCTTGAGTTCACCCCAATTCCTTGTTAGCCTATATTACTTAGACTTGGGCCATATCTCTCAAGAATAACCCTAGTCAAAAAGGCATGAATCAGTGTTTGCAACCACTGATATAGTGAATTAATCATGAAATAGACTAAAAATCAAACACCAAATAACAAATTCATCCTAAAATATAAGACCCATTAGTTACCCACACTAGGGTTGGGCCACAACCCTAGCTTATGGGTCTAGCTACTCATTTTCATGGAAGCAATTAAGAAAAAGATGAAATTAAAGCCATAAAAGTGGATTACAAAGGGACCCAAAACACACCTCTCTAAAGTTTGGCCCGTGACAGCTTACATAATTCCGCTACAATGGAATATCTTCCGTTGCAGGGAAATGATAGCGCTCTCAGCGCTTTTGCTGGGTTCCTGAGCTGTGAAAATTTAGCTCCAATTTGAGTTATCTTTAGTCATTCTCTTCAATTTAACTCAAATCATGCAATTTAAGCACCTTGTATTAGTTTTCAGGAGTACCTTAGTGCAATTTTGCCTCAAAACCTAAGAAAACAAGAGTAAAATGTTGGTAAAATCCCTAGTTATCAACTCCCCCAAACTTAAGTCTTTTCTTGTCCTCAAGCAAACAAGGTTACTCCCACCTCCGTAAGAAAAATAATTTCAGCTGTTCAAATCTGACTTCATCAAGCTTCAGTTGGGACTAACAATTACCCTCAACACAAATGCATTATTGACAACATTATGAAATGACCTTCTTAGAACACTAGGTCTAATGTGACACCAAAGCTTCAAGAGTTGACTCAATTCATCAAGGAGATTCGCTCTCCCACCTAAGTCACTCTGGATCCCAGACTCTTTCTCCTATACTCTCCATGAGTTCATCTTACCATATACAATGTACTCTCATAACCGGGATTATCAAGAAGTGCGCTCTTTACTTTCAAAAGAATTCCACACGTCCAGCTCTAAGTACCATAGGCTTACCCCTCATGTAAATCGCCACTAATGTAAACTCACTCAACTTGAAATCCTATAGGGATTTAATAGGATGTAATGAAGGCTTTTTGGATCAAATTTGGGCATGATGAACTATGCTAGAACATCTTTCCATAAGCACTCCATTTTAACACTTTTTCTCATGTTTTTCTTCACTCTTTGAGTCCTTTTCTCTTCCTTGGGGAACTTAGAGAGACTCATTATCGCTCTTTCTTTTATTTGAAGCTCATTTTTCTCCTTCTTTCATCATTCCAAGCCTTTTCAACATTGTTTCACTGAGTCCTTTCAACCATTCCTTTTCTTTGTAACTTGTTTCTTTTTAGCTTTTCGACCTTTTATTAGCCTTTCCTTTTTCAACAATTCCTTTCATCACATTGAATTTCTTCGTCTCTCCCCCAAACTTATGCTTTTGACTATTGTTCATCATGAGTGCTCAAGGAAAGAATGGGTGCCAAGAGAGGGTCATTAGAGAACATATGAAGGTTTGTAACGTGGTTTTTGAAAAAATAGGCTTAGGTTCAAAAGGGGTTGACTAAGGATACTATCATGGTACGCTATGGATGTCTTTAGTTTCAACAGGGAATCAAGGATAACCTATAATCACTTCACAAGTTGAGCTAACTTAAGATTTCGCCTAAAAAAACACTTGGGGCATGTTCTAGACTTTCAGGCATGGCACTCGGGATATGCAATTCAAACCTCACCTCTCAAGCCTCAGGATCATTAAAGAGCATATAGTCGAGGGACCACAACAACCTCGGTTTATATTGAAGACTCACATATGGCTATAAACACCACCTGGCTACAATTTTAGTCAACTCAAGACTTCAAGGGTCACAATTAGAACTGGACTCATTTGTAACTTGTCTCTAACCATAAGGTCAAAGGTAAGTATGCTGGTGCCAAGTGAAGCTTATTCGAGCCACATTTATTCCATACTACTAAAACAAAAGAAAAAGAAAAACAAAAAACGGACTCAATCCCTTAAGAAGGTCATCACACCGTTCGTCATAGGGAAGAGACACCCGGTTCACACGATGTCCACCCTTGGAAAGAACCGTGGCCTTAATAAAACCAACAACTTATTGATAACGAAAAGGTAAAGAAGAAGCTAAAAGTTCAAAAAGAAACTACTAAAAGAAATAAGAAGCTAAACGATAAAGGAAAATAATAAAGAAGTTATAAAGTAAAAATACAGAAAGTAAAAATGAATATGTACAATAGGGATTCAGACGAATAGACATAAAAGGGGAATGAATATATACATGAGAGAAGAAACTTAATATATACATACCAAAGGTAAAACAAACAAAAATTACGGGAATGCAAATAAAGAAAAGAAAAATAGTATCAAGAGTTATTACAACCCAAAGTATCCGAATTTCTGAATCACCAAATCCCAAATAGAGGCCATCCCCTCGAATAAAGATTACCATTGTCCTCAATGCTAAATGAAAAAATATAGAAACGGGAAAGGGTGAGAGAGTAAGAGAGAACTCCCTAGGATGCCTCAGTCTGCATGGGGTCCGGGTCAGCTCTGGAAGAAGGATCAGTGGTAGTGGCTAGAGCACGCTCCTGTGGCTGAGAAGAGGAATCTCCCGCTGGATCCTCGAGCTGAATCTCCATGTCATCAGTCTGCGGAATGACTCCTCTACCAACTGGGGCTGAGGTAATCTCCTGCTCTGGAGCCTGAGCTGCCTAGTATGCAGGTGCGGGCTCTCTTATCCATAGATCAATGGGGATGTCCCCCTCCGCTGTGAGCGTTGCTACCTATTTCTTCAGATCATCTTGAGTCTACTGCATCTCCACCTGACTCTTCTTCATGTCATCTTAACTCTTCTTAATGTTCTTCACAACTTTTCCCAATGAATGAATCTCCTTCCCATGTTTGTCAAGGGTCTCCATAATCTTCTTCTGGTTATCCCCCAAGCTCCTCAAGGTATTCTCCAATGTTGGAGGCAACTGAATCTGTGTAGGAGCTGAGTCTACTACAACGGTAGTAGAAAGGTCAGTGAGCTTAGAAGAAGCTACCTGCAGGCAGCTATTGATACCAACTAATGTCTGAGACACCCTCAAAGCAGTCTGAGGGTATATGGAAGAGGGAGGCACTGAGACACGAATGGAAATGGAAGTATCAGAGGACTGCTCCGGGATGGCAACAACAGATGACCCCTCAGCAGCAGTGGAAGGCTCAGCGGCAGTAGAAGTCCCAGGAGCCGTAGAGGTAGTGGCTTTTCCTTTGGCTTTGGGGTTGTCTAGGCCCTTCAAGTTGTACCAGGAGAATGTTGACTTTGGCTTCACCGTCACACCAAAGGCCCTCCCCTCAACTCCCATGTCCTGAAAGTACATAGTGAGGAAGTTGGGGAAAGGATAAGAGCTCTCATTTTTTTGGACTATCCTGTAAATAACCCGTGCCATGATATTCCTGACGTTGATCGGGATGCCACCCATAATTGCTCCCACAATAAGAGCACGTGAGAGGGGCATGTCACTGTCGTTCAAGATGGGATCTATCCGGTTACACACAAATGTCTCCCAATATTTAGCCTCAAAGATCATTGTGTTTTTGAAAATAGTGGCCCCTGGTGTCAACCACGCCGGGGTAGTCCCGGGGATAGCTATAACAGAAGCCAGCCATGAACGAGCCAAATCCCCCAAATACACGTTCTCTTGGTTGCGAGTCTCATCCTTATTATCCAAACCAACATAATTGTTGAGTGCATCTCTATCGAACATAATCTTCTTGTTCCGAACCTGGGTAAGAAATATGCCCTTTTTGATGTGGGCTACATTGGCATAGAATTCTTTCACTACATATTCATTGGCATCTTGGACACTGCTGGTAAATAATGACCACCCCATCCGTTCAGTAAATTGTCTTTTGACGTTCGGGTTATTGGTTAAAAGGTCGTTAATAATGAATGGCCTCTCTGGAACTAGTGACCTCTAAGGACACCACTTTTTGAACTTGTGGTAGGCCGGTTCAGAGACAAACTGATCCGTCCACAGTGTGGGATCCCTTGTCCGGAGTAGCCTCTTTTCTGTGCTCGGGTGTCACCACCCTTGCAATCATCAGGTGTATCATCAGAACTATCAAGGTTGATTAAGGCAGGTGCGGTGAAATGATCTGCTGCACTGGTGTTCTGAGGGGGTGAGGAGTCACTAGATAGACCCAGGATGTCAGAAGAAGCTGATGTAGTAGGCTCGACGCCTGGGTTGGGACAAAGCTTCTGCCATGGCTGCACCACTGTTCCCCTCTGAAGCCTCCCGTGAGGGGACATATTCATTGGACTCTAATGGGTCGGGGGTTGGCCTTCTGAGTGTTTGCTTCTTGCCTATAACCTTTGTCGGGCCTAGGGTTGTTCCCTGCTGTTTACCCCTACCTCTACCATTAGAAGAATCACCCCTTCAAGGTTGCTTGTTTGAGGTACCTCGTGATCTAACCATTGTCTGCAAACATGTTAATAAAGATCGTTAGAATATGGTATACAAGTAACCAATACAAAGCACAGAGATGGAAGTTGCAGAGAATCAGAACAGCTCCCTCAAACAAATCCGTTGTCAGCGGAATGGCCACCTTTGTCAGCGAAAAAATGGCCGCTGCAGCTGAAGTGGAGGAATCAGACTACCCGTCTATGAAGTTTAAAAATGCTAACCATAGAAAAGTGTCCGCTGCAGCGAAAAGCCAACCGCGGTCAGCGGATATTTTGCCACTGCAGCGGAATTCGGCGAGTCAGAATACCACTTCTCTGAAGTTCCAAACCACTGTGAGCGAAATTCTGACCGTGCAGCGGAAGGCCAACCGTTGTCAGTGGATTTTTGGCCGCTGTAGTGGAAATTATCTCACAAAAGTATTGGCCTCAGAGCACTCCGTTGTCAGCGGACTTTTGCTCCGCTGCAACGGAATTCAAATTATCAGCGCACTGACAACTTATGCAAGAACTAGGGTTTAATCAACTAACCAAAATAAGACATGAAATTAAAAACCCCATATTAGGCAACAATAAATCATTACCCATTGATTATGACCCACTTAGTGACACATGCTTGAGAATTAGGTCTATAATAACCCCAATTAAGAAAAGAAAATTAAAAAGATCAAACAAAAAGATGAAAATCTACAACTAAAATCAAAGATTATGAACATACCACTGTTAGATGTTGATGTAGGATGTTAACTTATGGGGAGATTAAAGCTTAGATGCACAGTGAAGGGTTATGAACAGTAAAATGGTGCCCTGGGATGCAAATGGATGAAAAGGGTAAAAGAAGGGGGTCCCCCTGTATTTATACTTGAGAATGGGCCCCTCACCGACTTACTGAGCGCGACAACGGAATTTTACCGCTGACCGCGCTTTTTCCTTCTTGAATAGCTGGGCTTCAAAAATTTTCGTTGTCCGCAGAATATTTTTCGCTGCAGCGGAATAACACAGCTGTCAGCGGAATTCTGGACGTTGCAGCGGAATTCAACTTCAAAGAGCCTATTTTTGGTCTCCTCCAGTCTGCGTCCGTGGAACTTTTATGCTGCAACGAAACTGAAACCGCTGACCGCGGAATTTTGACCGCGACAACGGTTTTGTACCACTTAGCCCATTTTCCAAAATGTGTTCCTGCACAACATCCACCAAATCCTACACCAACTTCACAAACATATTAGTTCAACAAAAACCTAATCTAAGAAGAAGAAACAAAAAGAAAAGAAAACACTTGGGTTGCCTCCCAAGAAGTGCCTGATTTAACGTCGCGACACGGCGCAATTTACCATGATCAAGTGAATTTCAACAAAGCCACCATGTGGCTCTCCTAAAATTTCCCCATGTAGTATTTGACCCGATGCCAATTCACACGAAAAATTTCACCATTCTTGTTCTTTAGATCAAGGGAACCAAAAGGTGTGACCAACACCACCTCGAATGGACCACTCCACTTTGATTTGAGTTTTCCCGAAAAGAGACGAAGCCTTG
Organism: Nicotiana undulata; assembly: GCA_005239495.1. NCBI lineage: Eukaryota > Viridiplantae > Streptophyta > Magnoliopsida > Solanales > Solanaceae > Nicotiana > Nicotiana undulata. The sequence continues at coordinate 119,353 of ML261718.1, forward strand.
AGTTGAAGAGTAATACCTAGTCTCCCACTTTGAATTCCCTGTTCTTATCATACTTGTCATGCAAATACTTCATTTCTTCCTTATAGAAAGTAGAGCTTGCATAGGCATGGAATTTAAACTCGTCAAGCTCATTAAGCTGATCAACACAAAGATTTGCAGCAATGTCCCAATCCAAATTCAACTCCTTCAAAGCCTATAGTGCCTTGTGCTCCAGCTCGACCGGTAGGTGGCATGCTCTACCATACACCAACTGGTACGGGGACATACCGATCGGGGTCTTGAAGGCAGTCCTATACGCCTAAAGTGCATCATCAAACTTTCTTGACCAATCAGTCTTATTTGCATTCACGGTCTTGGACAAAATGTTCTTGATTTCCCGATTTGAGATTTCAACTTTCCCACTAGCCTGAGGATGGTAAGGAGTTGACACTTTGTGATTTACCCCATACTTGGCAAGAAACGTATCAAAATCCCGATTACAAAAATGAGATCCCCCATCACTTATGATAGCTCGAGGTGTCCCAAATCGTGTGAAAATATTTTTCTCGAGAAAACCAACCACACTCCGGGCTTCATTATTAAGCAAAGCCACGCCCTCGACCCATTTTGAGACATAATCCACAACCACGAGAATGTAGGTATTACCACACGAGCTGACAAAAGAGCACATGAAATCAATGCCCCACACATCGAATATATCAACTTCAAGGATCGTTGTGAGGGGCATTTCATCCTTCTTTGATATGCCACCCGCTCTTTGACATTCGTCGCACCTCTTCACCAAATAACTTGCATCTTTTTACAAAGTTGGCCAATAAAACCCACAACTCAACACTTTAGAAGTTGTCCTTTCCCCATCGTGGTGACCACTGTAGGGCGAGGAATGACAAGAATCTAGAATGGTCAATTGTTCTTCCTCGGAGACACACCGGTGAATGACTCCATCATTGTAAATTTTGAACAAGTATGGATCATCCTAATAATAATCCAAGTTGTCCTGCCTAAGCTTATTCATTTGGTTAGAAGAGAGCTCACACGGGACAACACTGGTAAAAAGAAAGTTGGCGATGTCTACAAACCAAGGCATGTCTTGCATAGAGACCGATAGGAGCTGTTCATCTGAAAAGGAATCATTGATCTCAAGGCCATCTTTGGGCCTTCCTTGCTCCTCCAACCGGGACAAATCATCGGCAAGTTGATTTTCGGTCCCCTTTCTATCAACAATTTCAAGATCAAATTCCTGTAGCAACAGGACCCATCTCATAAGCCTAGCTTTATAATCCTTGGTGATCATCAAGTACCAGAGTGCCGCATGATCAGTGTGCACAATCACCTTGGCGCCCATGAGGTAGGGCCTAAAGTTTTCCATAGTAAATACAATAGCCAACAACTCCTTTTCTGTGACAGTATAGTTAACTTGAGCGCTGTTTATGGTTTTGCTTGCATAATATACGGGATGAAAAGTTTTGTTCACCCGTTGGCCCAAGACCGCTCCCACCGCCCTGTCACTTGAGTCACACATGAGCTCGAAAGGAAAGCTCCAATTTGGGGAGGTGATTATTGGAGTGGTAGTCAAATTGTACTTCAACAACTAAAATGCTTTCATACATTCCTCATTGAACTCAAATTTGGCACCCTTCTCCAATAGCTTGCATAGGGTGTTCACCACTTATGAAAAATCTTTAATGAATCTCCGATAAAATCCCGCATTCCCAAGGAAACTTCGGACTCCCTTAACGGAAGTCGGAGGAGGCAACTTGGAGATGACTTTGATCTTAGCTTTATCCACTTCAATGCCATCTTTGGAGATTGTATAGCCGAGGATTATGCCCTCCTCGACCATGAAATGACATTTCTCCTAATTCAACACAAGGTTGATTTCTTCACACCGGGAGAGAACATTATCAAGATTTTGCAAACACTCCTAGAATGAGTCCCCAACCACACTGAAGCCGTCCATGAAGACTTCCAATAAATCCTCCACCATATCCGTGAAAATTACCATCATGCACCGCTGGAATATAGTGGGTGCATTACAAAAATCGAATGGCATTCTTGAAAAAGCAAATGTCCCATAGGGACATGTGAAGATTGTCTTTTCCTGATCTTCTAGGTCTATAAGTATCTGATTGTAGCCCGAATACCCATCCAAGAAATAATAAAAGGCCTGCCTAGTAAGTCTATCAAGCATCTAGTCAAAAAATGACAAAGGAAAGCGATCCTTTCGGGTCACCTTGTTATGTTTTATGTAATCCATACAAACCCTCAAACATGTCACGGTTCGAGTGGGAATAAGCTCATTCTTTTCATTCTGCACCACTGTCATGCAACCCTTTTTCGAAAAACATTGAACTGGTGAAGTCCAAGCAATGTCAGAGATTGGGTAAATAACTCAAGCATCAAGCCACTTGATTATCTCCTTTTTGACCACCTCCTGCATCGCCTCATTCAACCTCCGTTGGTGTTCTACGGAGGGCTTTGCATCATCTTCAAGAATTATTTTGTGCATGCAAAAGGCGGGGCTTATGCCCCGAATATCAGCTAGAGTCCAACCTATTGCCTTCTTCCTCCGTAGGAGCACTTCAAGTGTGGAATCTACCAACAATTGGGTTAGGCAAGAAGAAAGTATAACATGCAAAGTAGAAGCAGGGCCCAAGAACTCATACTTGAGGTGTGGTGGAAGAGGTGTTATCTCCAAGGTTGGTGGCTCCTCGATTGAGGGCTTTGTCGGTGGAGTCTTCCAATTTTTCAAATCCAAAGATAGCTTGTGGGGTCCATAAGAATAAGAACCCATGCCTTGCAATGCATTAGTACACTCAACCAAGCCATCCGTCACCACATCTTCATGATTCAATAAGACCGCTTCCATGGGATCCTCCACGTTGATCATTGATCTTGTATCATCAATTATTATCTCGGCATCTAGATCCACAAAAGAGCACACCTACGTACTAATTGGTTGCCGCATTGATTTGCAAACGTGGAAAACGACCTTTTCATCGCCCACCCGGAAGGTGAGCTCACCAACCTCCACATCTACCAAGGCCTTCCCCGTTTCTAGGAAAGGTCTTCCCAAAATGATTGGCACTTCATAATCGACCTCACAATCCAACATCACAAAATCCGCTTGCAAGATGAATTTGTCGACCCGCACCAAAACATCGTCAATGATACCCAATGGTCACTTCATAGTTCTATCCGCCATTTGAAGCCGCATCAAAGTTGCTCTAGGTTGGCCAATTTTTGAGGTTTTAAATATAGAATTAGGCATAAAATTGATACTAGCAGCTAAGTTACATAATGCCTTGGCAAAGTCCGCACTACCAATAGCGCAAGGGATAGTGAATGCTCCGGGATGCTCTAGTTTGGGTGCCATTGAGTGCAAAATTGCACTCATTTGATGGGTCATCTTGATTGTCTCACACTCCATGGATCTTTTCTTGGTCACCAAGTCTTTCATAAACTAGGCGTACCCGGGCATTTGTTCAAGAGCCTCAACAAATGGTACGTTAATGGACAAACTCTTCATCATTTCTATTAACATCTTGAACTGATTCTCATTCTTCTGCTTAGCCAATCTTTGAGGATAGGGAGGAGGAGGCCTAGGCAATGGAGCCTTTACTTTTGTCACAACCGGCTCAGGTTTGTCAATTACGTGTTCCCTAGACAGGTTCACATAATTTTGTGTTTACCCTTCATTTTCATTGATGTCAATCCTCACTTCACCATTATCGACTCTTCAATCACTTGTTCAACATTAATAGGAACCTCATCTTGTTGCATATCATCATCATCACTAATAATTCTCTTTTACTTGGAAGATTTATCCTCACCACCATGACCACTCCTTGTGGTCACCTCCATTGCATGTCCGGTGTTGTTGTTGTTGTTCCCACCCTTTGGGTTCACCACCGTTTCACTAGGTAGTGCCCCCTTGGGGAGATTGTTCAAAGCTTGGGATATTTGTCCCATTTGGACCTCAAGATTGCAGATTGAGGCAGTGTGGGAGGCAATTTGAGCATCTGAATCCGCATTTCATTCCATCATTTGTTTAAACATTTGCTCGATCTGGCCCATATCATTGCTTGATGAACTCTGACCTTGGGATTAGTACGGGGGTGGATTGTTAGGTTGTTGGTACATCGGGGGCCTTTGAAAGCCCGACCCCCGATTACCATTTCCACCCCAATTGCTATTATTGTTCTCGTTCCAATTGTTGTTGTTGCCTCCCCATTGTTGATTGCTCCCCCAATTGCTAGAGTTGTTATTCTTGTTCCAATTTCCTTGCCTTTGACTGTTCCAATTTTGATTAGAATAATTGTTCCTTTTCCCTTGGAAATTGTTTTCATAAATCACATCCTCATTTTGCTCATCATAGGAATCCTTATTGTTGTATCCACTCACACCTTACTCATTTTTATCATTGTTTCTTTGCATTTGATTACCACGTTGCCTTCGCTTGTTGACCAAAAGATTGACCCCTTCCATAGCATGCACTTGCTTTGGCCCTTGGATTTGTTGAAGTTGCGCCTTAGCAAGTTGATTCATGGTAGTTGTTAGCTTAGCAATGTCCTGACGGTGGTCTTGAAGTTCTTTATGCAAATTTATCACACTTGGGTCACCTTGGGGCACATTAGCCCGACTTTGCCTTGCTGACGAAGTGCCATCCATTTCATCAAGAATATCACATGCCTCATTGTAAGATAGCTTCATGAAATTACCCCCAGCTAATTGGTTGACCACACACTGAATTGTCATGTTAATGCCCCGGTAGAATGTTTGTTGTATCATAGACACAGTCATGTCATTGTTGGGCTTTCTTTGACCATTGTTCTGTAGTGCTCCCAAATCTCGTGAAGGGACTCATTTGGCTCTTGCTTAAATGCTAATATCTTATCTCTCAAAGTTTCCATGTGTCCGGGAGAGAAAAACATGGCAATGAACTTATCCACCAACTCATCCCATGTAGAGATAGAATGATTGGGAGTCGTTCAAGCCAATCCAGTGCTTTCCCTCGGAGAGAGAAAGGAAATAATCTGAGCCTCAAGGCATCCTCTGATACATTGTTTTTCTTTCTCCCCCAACAGGTATCCACAAATCCTTTTAAGTGTTTGTAGGCATTCTGATGAGGAGCACCCATGAAATATCCTCGCTGCTCTAGAAGTTTCAACATGACATTGGTGATATGAAAATTTCCCGCCCGGATTCTTGGCGGGACAATTGCACTGTCATATCCCTTGTTCGGAAGAATCCGAGGAGCTACTCTTGGAGAAGGTTGGGGAGGGTCTGGAATATTATCATTGGCATTGGCCCGGTGACCCAGTCTTTGAGCTGGAGGTACTAGATGCACCTCCTCTTCCCCATTATCATCTACCTCCTCCCTCGATATAATATTTCCCAGAGGATCAGCCGTATGTACCTGTAGAGATTTAAACAAACAAGTTAATAAATAGAATGAAAGAAAAATAATCTACACAACTAATTGAATAGATAGTCAACATCGTTTTAACTCCCCGACAACGGCGCCAAAAAGTGATCGAGGCCGACCTTTACCACTATAGAATGGCAAGGCAAGGTCGATAACTTTGTAAATTGTCCTTAATTGCTCTTCTAAACATTGTTGGTTCTGTTTCTATACTAAGTTTAAAACTATAGGTAACTATTATCAAACTAGATACAATGTTTTTGTGGGTTTTTTTCAAGTATTGAAAGGCACTAGGGATGCAACTTACCCCTAGGCGAGTAACTAACAAGATCTAAATGTAGGATAGACTTGTGAATCATAGGCATGTGACATAACCTCATACTAAATTACTCACCCAATACCTATCGGTAACTTTGCCTGGATTGGCTTTCTCAAGCCCAATTGGGTGTTTCAATCAAAGAAAATGAAATGGCTCAAGTCGAGTACTATCTCTAGTCTCTACCCTTCAATTGGGGCTATCAATCTCTTGAGTTCATCCCAATTCCTTGTTAGCATATTTTACCTAGACTTGGGACATCTCTCTCAAGAATAACCCTAGTAAAAAAAGGCATGAATCAGTGTTTGCAACCACTGATTCAGTGAATTAAGCATGAAATAGACTAAAAATCAAACACCCAATCACAAATTCATCCTAAAATAGAAGACCCATTGGTTATCCACACTAGGGTTGGGCCACAACCCTAGCTTATGGGTCTAGCTACTCATTTTCATGGAAGAAATTAAGAAAAAGATGAAATTAAAGCCATAAAAGTTGATTACAAAGATACAATCTAAGAATAATGGTAGAATCTCAGCTAAAATTACTCAAACAGTAAAAAGACACTATTCACGAGCTCCTTACAATATCTGAGGATCTAAAAATGAGAAAAAGTAGTATTTATACAAGGCTGAAAATACTAGAAAAAATTGCCTCTACGGAGATTCCGCTGTCAGCCAAATTCTAGGCGTCCTAGCGGAATGACTTCTGTGGCCGCGAAATAGTAAGCGCGGACCGCATTTTGGAAGCTGGGACTTCTCTGAATCTCTTTTCCACGCCTAGCGGAATATTGAACGCCCCAGCGGAGTAGGAAAGCGCGGCAACGGAATTTCATCGCTGACCTCGCTATTGTAGACGACCTCTTTTGCCAAATCTCTGAAGTTTATTGTTTCTCCCCCAACGGATTATTGAATGCTGCAACGACCAGGAAAGCGATGCAGCGGAATATTTGCGTAGTCAGCGGTTCCAAATAGGCCCAAAACACACCTCTCTGAAGTTTGGCCCGTGCCAGCGAACAAAATTAAGCTACAACTAAATGTCTTCCGCTGCAGCGAAATAATAGCGCTCTCAGTGCTTTTGCTGGGTTCCTGGGCTGTGCAAATTTAGCTCATGTTTGAGTTATCTGTAGCCATTCTCTTAACTCAAATTCTGCAATTTAAGCACCTTGCATTAGTTTTCGGGAGTACCTTGGTGCAATTTTGCCTCAAAACCTAAGAAAATGAGAGTAAATAGTAGGTAAAAATCCCTAGTTATCACTGAGCTATATCCTGAATTTTTTATAACTTCTTCACACATGCTTTTATAGTCGACAATGCAAGAATCATAATTAGAAAAGGTGTACACATGCTTCTTATTATACACTATACAAGGTTAAAATACTCAATTACCCCCATAGTGAAATACCAAGTCCACTTTAGGAATCATCTTCAATTCATATCACATGAAAAGAAATTAAAAAGGGGACAAGTGAGGGTACACGTTAGAAAATTGAAACAATTAATATACAAGTTCTAATGAAACAAAATCAAAATACAAACGTTTCACGACCCAAAATCCTACCTTAAGGATTGTGATGGCACCTAGTCTCTAAAACTAGGTAAGCCAACCACTTACAATAGTTAAACGAATAAAACTTGATATAATGAAGCAAAGTTTAATATAAATTTGGAAATTAAAGTGATACAAGCCTACATGACGATAATCACAATTAATTCCCCAAGACTAGGTAGTACAAAGTCATGAACTCTAGCTGAATCCATAGAAATATCTCAAAACAAAAATTTAATAGTATTATGATAGAGAATTGAAAGTATAAACATAAGGAAAGGACTCCAAGGGACTTCGACGATCAAACAACTTTACCTTGAATTCTCGCGATTTAGAAGCTAACTATGCTTGGGTCTGCTGCCTCCAACACTTAACTCTGCACAAAAATATACAGAAGTATAGTATGATTACACCATTGTTGGTACCCAGTAAGTATCTAGACCAACCTCGGTGGAGTAGTGATGAGGTTCAAGTCGAGACACTCACTAGTCAAATATCCTGTGCAAAATATCATAAATCAACAAAAAGGAATAGTAACAGAAAACAATAACTCTAATGTTTTCAAATTAAGCAATACCTATTTAGAAAAAATAAAGGTCCCATTCCGAGAATGAGTCATCAAATAGAATCACACATACACGGTACCTCGAGCCAACATTATCAATCACCCTCACGCGGCAAAGACTTTGTGCCTCAAGATAAGTAACACTTGCACGAATAAGACCTCGTGCCTCAACATGTACCACAACCTCATGATACACATCGTTCCAATTACCAATAAAACGTTCAAGAGAAATCTATCAATAATCAAATAAGAAAATACATGAAAAAACCTTTATTTTCATTTAATCTGTTATGTTACTACTAACTCAATAGGATATTAGATATGTAACGACCCGGTCGGTCGTTTTGAGAGTTAGCGCCCCGATCCCCTAATATCTGCTTCTCCCATGTCTTATTATGTTAATAGAACTTGTCGGAGCGTTGAGTGGTGAAATTTAGAGTGATTTAGGACACATAGTCCTTTAATGTAAATTTCATCTTTAGAAATTGAGCCGTAGCTAGAGCTGTGTGAATACGGATCCAGAATGGAATTCCGTCGATTCCGTTAGCTCCGTTGGGTGATTTCAGGGTTAGGAGCGTGTTCGGATTGGGTTTTCAAGGTCGGATGTAGATTTAGGCTTGAATTGGCGAAAGTTAGAATTTCGGCGATTTCGGCCGATAGGCGAGATTTTGATATCGGACTCGAAATTGAATTCCGAAAGCGACAGCAGGTCCGGGATGTCATTTATGACTTTTTTGCAAAATTTGAGGTCATTCGGACGAGTTTTGACGTGTGTCGGCATCGAATGTGAATTCTTGAAAATTCCTAAGTTCTTAGGCTTGAATCTATGCATAATTGATGGTTTTGATGTTATGGGACGTGTTTTTAAGGCCCGACCAAGTTTGAATAAGGTATTTGGGTAAGTTGGTAAGTTTGGTTGAGGTCTCGGGGCACTCCGGGTTGTTTCGGATGCCCAACAGGAGAGTTACTTTGATCAACTGCTGAACTAGACCTGTTTCTGGTGTCTCGCACCTGCGATGGTTTTTCCGCAGGTGCGGACACACAGGTGCGGTAGGCTTGGTTGCAGGTGCGACCTGGGTTCCACATGTGAGGTACCGCATGTGCGACCAATCGACTGTAGGTGCGGCCCCAGGTGCTTAAGTGATTTCCGCAGGTGCGGCACCGTAGGTGCGATCCTAGAAGCCGCAGGTGTGAAAGCCTTGGGCAGACTTTTAAAGACCCAATTCCGATGGTTAAGTTATTGTTCACCATTTTCGAATTTTGGAGCTAGGGAAGGATGATTGTTGGAGACTTTAGCACCTGGGTACTTTGGGTAAGTGATTCCTAACCTATATAGACCAATTTCCATGAAACTAATCTTCATTTCTACCTTTAATTTCGAGATTTGGAGAAGAAATTTGGGAAAAATGGAAGAAACTTCTTAGACCAAATTTTGGGCTTTTGATTGGGTATTTGACCTCCGATTTGAGAGTTTTTCATATGGTTAGACTCATGAGTGAACGGGTGTCTGGAAAATATAACTTTTACCCGATTCCGAGATGTGGGCCCAAGGGGCGTTTTGGTCAAAATTCCTAATTTCGCGTATTAGCTTCGAATTAATTAGTTACTTTGATTTATTGAAATGATATTTACAATATGCAATGGAATTGAATAGATTTGGGCCGCCCGGAGTCGGATCCTCGTGGCAAGAGCGTGATTATTGGTTGATTAGCACGGTCGAGGTAAGTGGCTTGCCTAACTCTGTGTTGGGGATTTTCCCTTAGGCATTTTAACTGATTTTCACTATAAAAACCCTGTGTATGTGAGGTGACGGGTGCGTGCATGGGTTATTTTTACTGTATTTCCTTCATTCTTTCTATGGCATACCTCATTTTCAATTCTATTATTATTGTTATTGGTTTAAACTGGTTAGCAACTTAAGATTTAAACATGTCAATCAATTTTACCTGATTTTCCACTCATTATTACTATTTGAACCTTGTTGAAGTATTTTACTCTATATTTGCCTACTGTTTTTCCTAAACTATTGAATTACGCTGCATCCAGTATACATCTTGCATTGCATATCTAAATTGGGACTACGAACCGAGATCCGGGAGCTTTCCCCCTATACTGCACAACATATTTAAATTTGGACTACGGACCGAGATCCGGGAGCTTTCCCCCTGTACTGCATTGCATATTTCTGTTGGGGCTACGGGCTGAGACCTGGGAGCTTTCCCCCTGTATTGCATTGCACGATTATCTATTAAGTTATATGCTGTGCTGAGGTTAGGGCTACTTTACATTATTCTTTCTAGCTTTACTTTAAATTTCCGTTAATTATTTCCATTTGTTTGCAACTGATAAATTATAACTATTTTATTTGCAAACTCAGTAGAGCCTCAACCTGACCTCGTTACTACTTGACTGGTGTTAGGCTTGGCACTTACTGAGTACCGAATGTGGAGTACTCACGCCCTTCTGCGCATGTTATCCCCATGTGCAGATCCAGGTACCAGTACGTAGTGCCGAGGTTATGAGCAGCAGCAACTTTTGGAGAACGTGAGGTATTTCAACCGCTTCCGCAGAACCTTCCGAGTCCCCTTCCTTATTCTAGTATAGTCATAGTACTTAGACATAAATACTTTACAGTTTTGTTATATAGAGCTATAGTGTACAGCTTGTGACGTTGTTGATATTCCGGGTTTTAGGAATAGTAAAGCTGTAAATGCAGAGCGGCACAGTTTAATAGTATTGCATTTGCTTCATCCTCTAATATTGTGTTGTTTTTACATTTTGATTTCCGCACATCTTTAGGCTTACCTAGTCGTATAGACTAGGTGCCGTCACGAAACCCTGCGGAGGGAAATTTGGGTCGTGACAAGTTGGTATCAGAGCGTCTAGGTTCATAGGAGACACAACATCACAAGTCGGTTTATTAGAGTCTCGCGGATCGGTGCAGAGATGTCCGTATCTATCTTCGGGAGGCTATGTAACTGTTAAGAAAAATCATACTTCTTGGAATCCCATATTGTGCTAGTTACTGCCATCAAAACTCTTAAACTCGATTCTATTCTTGCTTACAGATAGTTCGTACTCGTACCGACGTATTGATGACCAGGCACCCGAACCCCCAGCCAGAACCACCAGAGGCAGGGGCCGGGGCAGAGGACGAGCACGTGGTGCAACCCGAGCACCGGCTAGAGCGGAGGCAGAGGATCCCCCAGCAGCCACAGTTGGAGGGGCGATTGACGTTCCTACTATTACTCCAGCCCTCCAGGAGACTTTGGCCCAGTTCATGAGTGCTTTTAGTACTCTTTCTCAGGAGGGACTACTTCCGATAGCCCTAGCTACATCCCAAGCCGGGGGAGGGACGTATACTCTTGCAACCCGTACTCCTGAGCAGAGGGTTCATATGGGGCAAGTTCCAGAGTATATCCCTATGCCTCCAGCAGCTCCAGTTCAGCATGAGGCCAGAGAAGCTGCATCGGAGTCCGAGCAACGCCGTATTGAGAGGTACAAGAAGTACCACCCACTTGAGTTCATCGGATTAGCTTCAGATGACGCTCTGGGTTTTCTTGAGGAGTGTCATCACATTCTCTGCACTATGGGTATCGTGGAGACGAGTGGGGTCTCATTCACTGCTTTCCAGCTAAGGGGAGCAGCTTATCAGTGGTGGCGTGCTTTTGAGTTGAGCAGTTCGGACGAGGCAACTTCACTTACTTGGGCTCCGTTCACAGAGATGTTCCTACTTGAGTTTGTCCCTCAGAGCCTCAGGGATGCTTATCGTGCAGAGTTTGAGCAGTTACGCCAGGGTACTATGACTGTGTCAGAGTACACAGTTTGATACAGTGATTTGGCTCGCCATGCCCCAGCTTTGGTTTCCACCGTCAGAGAGAGAGTTCGTCGTTTCATTGAGGGGCTCCACCCCAGTATTCGGAACAGCATGGCCAGGGAGCTGGAGACAGATATCACTTACCAGCAGGCCGTGAGCATTGCGCGGAGGATTGAGAGTATGTTAGCTCGGGACAGGGAGGAGAGAGAGGCCAAGAGGTCTCGAGAGACTGGTCACTTTTTAGGAGTTCGTGCACCTGCATCACGCTTTGGTAGGGGTTTTGTGAGTCGCCCCGTTCATTCAGCTCTCCCAGCAGCCAGTGGTATTCCAGCTCCTCCTAGGCCTCAGGGGCCCTATTATGCACCACCAGTATCTCAGGTGCCTTCAGCTCGAGGTGCTATTACCGGTTAGTCCAGCAGGCCAGTTCAAAGCCAGCAGCAGCTGCCACGCCCTCAGAGGGGTTGTTTTTAGTGTGGTGACCCTCGTCATGTGATCAGAGATTGCCCCAGATCTAGGAGGGGTGCACCACCTCAGACATATCAGGTTCCACGTCTTCCACCAGGTTCCCCAGCTATACTTCCAGCCCCAGCTGCTACCCCACCATCTCAGGCAGCTCGAGGTGGAGGTCAGGGAGGCCGAGGTTGTCCTAGAGGGGGAGGCCAAGCCAGATACTATGCCCTTCCAGCCCGATCCGAGGCCATTGCTTCAAATTCAGTTATTACTGGTATCGTCCCCGTCTTTCATAGGGATGCCTCGGTATTATTTGACCCAGGGTCTACATATTCATATGTGTCTTCTTACTTTGCTTTACATTTGGGGATATCTCGGGATTCTTTGAGTTCCCCCATTTATGTTTCTACTCTTGTGGGAGATTCTCTTGTTGTGGACCGCATATATCGGTCGTGTTTGATTGTTATCAGTGGTTTTGAGACCAAGGCTGATTTATTATTACTCAGTATGGTAGATTTTGATGTTATCTTGGGCATGGACTGGTTGTCGCCCCATTATGCTATTCTTGATTGTCACGCCAAAACCATGACACTGGCTATGCCAGGACTACTGAGGTTAGAGTGGAGAGGTTCTTTAGAGTATACTCCACGTCGAGTCATTTCTTTTCTAAAGGCCCAGCGGATGGTTGGGAAGGGGTGTGATGCATACTTGGCTTATGTGAGAGATATGAGTGCTGAGACCCCTTCAGTTGAGTCAGTTCCAGTTGTGAGGGACTACCCTGACGTTTTTCCAGTTGATCTTTCGGGTATGCCGCCCGACAGAGACATTTATTTTTGCATTGATTTGTTGCCGGGTACTCAGCCCATTTCCATTCCTCCCTATCGCATGGCTCCTCTTGAGTTAAAGGAGTTGAAGGAGCAGTTGCAGGAGTTGCTTAACAAAGGTTTCATCAGGCCCAGTGTATCACCTTGGGGTGCTCCGGTGTTATTTGTGAAAAAAAAGGATGGTTCGATGTGTATATGCATAGACTACCGGCAGCTGAATAAGGTGACAGTGAAGAACAGGTACCCATTGCCCCGCATTGATGATTTATTCGACCAGTTACAGGGTGCTAGGGTTTTCTCCAAGATTGATCTTCGTTCGGGTTATCATCAGTTGAAGATTTGGGAGCCGGATATCCTGAAGACTGCATTCAGGACCAGATATGGCCACTATGAGTTCCTTGTTATGTCATTTGGGCTAACCAATTCCCCAAAACCCTTTATGCACCTGATGCACACCGTATTTCGGCCGTATCTTGATACTTTTATCATCGTATTTATTGATGACATCCTGGTATATTCTCAGTCCTAAGAGGACCATGAGTAGCACTTGAGGACCGTGCTTCAAACCTTGAGAGAGAAGAAGTTGTATGCCAAATTCTCTATGTGTGAATTTTGGCTTGATTCTGTGGCATTCTTAGGCCATGTGGTATCTTCGGATGGGATCAAGGTAGATCTGAAGAAGGTGGAAGCAGTGCAGAAATGGCCTAGATTGTCTTCAGCTACTGAGATTCGCAGGTTCCTCAGTTTGGCCGGGTTTTATCGCCGTTTTGTGGAGGGATTTTCATCCATTTTAGAACCCATGACCAGACTGACCCAAAAGGGTGCACCTTTTATTTGGACTAAGGAGTGTGAGGAGATCTTTCAGAAGCTCAAGACAGCCCTAACTACAACTCCAGTGTTAGTATTACCTACCGGTTCGGGATCCTATACAGTCTACTGTGATGCTTCGAGGATTGGAATTGGGGCGGTGTTGATGCAGGACGGTAGGGTGATTGCCTACGCGTCCAGAAAGTTGAAGGTTCATGAGAGAAACTACCCTGTGCATGATCTTGAGTTGGCAGCGATTGTTCACGCCCTGAAGATATGGCATCATTATTTATATGGTGTTCCCTGTGATATATTCACGGATCGCCGGAGTTTGCAGCACATATTCAGGCAGAAGGATCTTAATTTGCGCCAGCGTAGGTGGTTGGAGTTGCTCAAGATTATTACATCACTATATTATACCACCCGGGAAAGGCCAATGTGGTGGCTGACGCCCTGAGCCGCCGTGCAGAGAGTTTGGCTAGTTTGGCATATCTTCGTGCAACTGAGAGGCCCTTAGCCTTAGATGATCAGTCCTTAGCCAGCCAGTTTGTGAGACTGGATCTTTCCGAGCCTCACCGGGTATTGGTGTGTGTTGTTGCTCGATCTTCTCTTTATGACCGCATTCGGGAACGCCAGTATAAGGATCCCAACCTTCGAGCTCTTCGGGATAGAGTTCAGCGGGATGGTGTTAGGGATGTGACCATAGGTGATGATGGTGTGCTGAGGCTGGAGGATCGTATTTGTGTGCCCGATGTAGATGGATTTCGGGAGTTGATTCTTGAGGAGGCCCATAGCTCGCGGTACTCCATTCATCCCGGTACCGCAAAAATGTACCAGGATCTGAGACAGCACTATTGGTGGAGGGGGATGAAGAAGGATATAGTGGAGTTTATAGCCAGATGCCTCAATTATCAGCAGGTCAAGTGTGAGCATCAGAGACCGGGCGGATTACTTCAGTAGATTAGGCTTCCAGAGTGGAAGTTGGAGCGGATCACTATGGACTTCGTGGTTGGACTTCCTCGGACTTTGAGGAAGCATGATGCTATTTGGGTGATTGTGGACCGGCGGACAAAATCAGTCCACTTCATTCTAGTGTTGACTACTATTCTTCTGAGAAGTTGGCCCAGATCTACATTCTGGAGATAGTCTGGTTGCACGGTGTATCGGTATCTATTATATCAGACCGAGGTCCTCAGTTCACCTCGCATTTTTGGAGAGCCTTGCATAGTGAGTTGGGTACTCAGATAGACCTTAGCACAACATTTCACCCTCAGACGGACGGACAGTCCGAGCGCACCATTCAGATTCTTGAGGATATGCTCTGTGCATGTGTGATGGATTTTAGAGGATCATGGGATCACTACTTGCCTCTTGCAGAGTTTGCCTATAATAACAGCTACCAGTCCAGTATTCATACGGCACCGTTTGAGGCTTTATATGGTAGGCGGTGCAGGTCCCCAGTAGGATGGTTTGAGCCGGGCGAGGCCCGATTATTGGGTACAAATTTGGTCCAGGATGCCCTGAAAAAGGTGAAGGTGATCCAGGAGAGACTTCGCACAGCCCAGTCCAGACAAAAGAGATATACGGAACGGAGAGTTCGTGATTTGGCATTTATGGTAGGTGATCGGGTTTTGCTTCGGGTATTGCCAATGAAAGGCGTCATGAGATTCAGGAAGAAGGGTAAGCTGAGTCCGAGGTTCATCGGCCCTTTTGAGGTGTTGTAGCGGGTTGGGGATGTTGCTTATGAGTTGGCCTTGCCTCCCAACCTATCAGTAGTTTATCCGGTATTCCACGTTTCCATGCTCAGGAAGTATCACGGTGACCCGACTCATGTTTTGGATTTCAGCTTAGTCCATTTGGACAAGGATTTATCATATGTTGAGGAGCCTGTGGCCATTTTGGACAGGCAGGTCAGAAAGCACAGGTCGAAGAATATCGCGTCAGTCAAAGTTCAATGGAGGGGTCATCCGGTCGAGGAGGCGACTTGGGAGACAGGGCATGACATGCAGAGTCAGTACCCTCATCTTTTCACAGCTTCAGGTATGTTTTTATTCTCGTTCGAGGACGAACGATTTTTCTTAAGAGGGGGAGAATGTAACGACCCGGTCGGTCGTTTTGAGAGTTAGCGCCCCGATCCCCTAATAACTGCTTCTCCCATGTCTTATTATGTTAATGGAACTTGTCAGAGCATTGAGTGGTGAAATTTGAGTGATTTAGGACACATAGTTTTTTAATGTGAATTTTAGCTTTAGAAATTGAGCTGTAGCTAGAGCTGTGTGAAGAAGGATCTAGAATGGAATTTTGTTGACTCCGTTAGCTCCGTTGAATGATTTCAGGGTTAGGAGCGTGTTCAGACTGGGTTTTCGAGGTCGGATGTAGATTTAGGCTTGAATTGATGAAAGTTAGAATTTCGGCGATTTCGGCCGACAGGCGAGATTTTGATATCGAACTCGGAATGGAATTCCGAAAGTGACAGCAGGTCCGGGATAATATTTATGAATTGTGTGCAAAATTTGAGGTCATTCAGATGAGTTTTGACGTGTGTCGGCGTCGAATGTGAATTCTTGAAAATTCCTAAGTTCTTAGGCTTGAATCTATGCATAACTGATGATTTTGATGTTATGGGATGTGTATTTAAGGCCCGACCAAGTTTGAATAAGGTATTTGGGTCAGTTGGTAAGTTTGGTTGAGGTCCCGGGGGCCTCGGGGTTGTTTCGGATGCCCAACATGAGAGTTTGGAACTTTGATCAACTGCTGAACCAGACCTATTTCTGGTGTCTCGCACCTGCGATGGTTTTTCCGCAGGTGCGGACACGCAGGTGCGGTAGGCCTTCGCAAGTGCGGTTGTGAGTGGGGTGGTCAAGGGTCGCAGGTGCGACCTGGGTTCCGCTGGTGCGACCTGGGTTCCGCAGGTGCGATATCGCATATGCGACCAATCGACCGCGGGTGCGTTAAGTAATTTCCGCACCAGCGATGTAATTTCCGCAGGTGCGGCACCGCAGGTGCGATCCTAGAAGCCGCAAGTGCGAAAGCCCTGGGCAGACTTTTAAAGACCCAATTCCGAGGGTTAAGGTATTGTTCACCATTTTCGAATTTTGGAGCTCGGGAAGGACGATTCTTGGAGACCTTTGCACCTGGGTACTTTGGGTAAGTGATTCCTAACCTATATAGACCAATTTCCATGAATCTAATCTTAATTTCTACCTTTAATTTCGAGATTTGGAGTAGAAATTTGGGAAATATGGAAGAAACTTCTTAGACCAAATTTTGGGCTTTTGATTGGGTATTTGACCTCCGATTTGAGAGTTTTTCGTATGGTTAGGCTCGTGAGTGAATGGGTGTACGGAAAATATAACTTTTACCCGATTCCGAGACGTGGGCCTGAGGGGCGTTTTGGTCAAAATTCCTAAATTCGCGTATTAGCTTCGAATTAATTAGTTACTTTGATTTCTTGAAATGATATTTACAATATGCTATCGAATTGAATAGAATTGGACCACCCGGAGTCGGATACTCATGGCAAGAGCGTGATTATTGGTTGATTAGCACAGTCGAGGTAAGTGGCTTGTCTAACTCTGTGTTGGGGATTTTCCCTTAGGCATTTTTAACTGATTTTCACTATAAAACCCCGTGTACGTGAGGTGAAGGGTGCGTGCATGGGTTATATTTACTGTATTTCCTTCATTCTTTCTATGGCATACCTCATTTTCAATTCTATTATTATTGTTATTGGTTTAAACTTGGTAGCAACTTAAGATTTAAACATGTCAATCAATTTTACCTGATTTTCCACTCATTATTACTATTTGGACCTTGTTGAAGTATTTTACTCTATATTTGCCTACTGTTTTTCCTAAACTATTGAATTACGTTGCATCCGGTATACATCTTGCATTGCATATCTAAATTGGGACTACGGACCGAGATCCGGGAGCTTTGCCCCTTTACTGCACAGCATATTTAAATTGGGACTACGGACCGAGATCCAGGAGCTTTCCCCCCTGTACTGCATTGCATATTTACGTTGGGACTACGGGCTGAGACACTAGAGCTTTCCCCCTGTACTGCATTGCACGATTATCTATTAAGTTATATGTTGTGCTGAGTTGAGGGCTACTTTACATTATTCTTTCTAGCTTTACTTTAAATTTCCGTTAATTATTTCCATTTATTTGCAACTGATAAATTATAACTGTTTTATTTGCAAACTCAGTAGAGCCTCAACCTGACCTCGTCACTACTTGACTGGGGTTAGGATTGGCACTTACTGAGTACCGAATGTGGAGTACTCACGTCCTTCTGCGCATGTTTTCCCCATGTGCAGATCCAGGTACTAGTATGCAGTGTCGAGGTTAGGAGCAGCAGCAGCTTTTGGAGACCGTGAGGTATTTTTGCCGCGTCCGCAAAACCTTCCGAGTTCCCTTCCTTATTCTAGTATAGTCATAGTACTTAGACATAAATACTTTCCAGTTTCGTTGTATAGAGCTATAGTGTACAGCTTGTGACGTTGTAGATATTCTGGGTTTTGGGCAGAGTAAAGTTGTAAATGCCGAGCGGCACAGTTTAATAGTATTGCTTTTGCTTCATCCTCTAATATTGTGTTGTTTTTACATTTTGATTTCCGCACATCTTTAGGATGACCTACTCGTATAGACTAGGTGTCGTCACGAAACCCTGCGTAGGGAAATTTGGGTCATGACAAGAAATTAATTGCACGTTGGTAAATTCATCATGGCAACCAAAATAAAAAGTAATAATAGAGACAAAGGCTCCCTGTTGTTGTTTTTCTTTCAGATTATCCATTTCTACTGCTTACCTTAGAACTTATATCCTCTGGTACTATTTAAAAAAAAGTATTTTACTTATAAAAATCCAGTAGAGCCTTAACCTGACCTCGTCACTACTTGACTGGGGTTAGGCTTGGCACTTACTGGGTACCAATTGTGGTGTAATCATGCCCTTTCCTGCACATGTTTTTCGTGTGCAGATCCAGGTACAAGCACTCAGTTTCGTGGTCAGGGGTCTGAGTAGCTGCTTCGAGGAAACTGAAAGGTAATTATGTCGCGTCCGCAGAGTCCTTCGAGTCACCTTCCACTCCAGATTTTGATAGACATCTTATGTATTTTCCGTTCTTCGTTGTATAGAGATAATTTAGTACAGAGCTTGTGACTAGATTTGACATTCTTGGTTTTGGGAAGTATATTTGTATATGCCGAACGGCTATGTTATGTCTTCTGTGTTCTTCTTTCTATGTTTATTTATTATATCAGATTTAGTTTTCTGCAAATTTAGGCTTACCTAGTTGTAGAGACAAGGTGCTATCACGATACCTCCCGGAGGGTAAATAGGGTCGTGACAAATTGGTATTAGAGCGTCTAGGTTCATAGGAGTCACAAGTCACAAGCCGATTTATTAGAGTCTCGCGGATCGGTGCGGAGATGTCCGTATCTATCTTCGAGAGGCTATGTAACTGTTAAGAACAATCACATTCTTTGGAATTCCTTGTGGTGCTAGTTACTGTCATCAAAATTCTAAAACACTATTCTACTCTTGCTCGCAGATGGTGAGGACCAGTATTGGACATACTGACGATCAGGCACCCGAGACCCTAGCCAGAGACGCCAGAGGCAGGGGCAGGGGTAGGGGACGAGCACGCAGGGCAGCCTGAGCACCGGCGAGAGCATCGACAGAGGATCCCCCAGCATCTACAGTTGGAGGGGCACATGAGGTCCCTACTATTACCCCAGCCCTCCAGGAGACTTTGGCTCAGTTCATGAGCACCTTCAGCACTCTGTCTTAGACGGGACTACTCCCGATAGCTCCAGCCACATCTCAGGCCGGGGGAGGGGCAAAGACTCCCGCAACCCGTACTCTTGAGCAGAGAGTCCATATTGGTCAGGTTCCAGAATATATTCTTGTGCCCTCAGCGGCTCTAGCTCAGCATGATGCTAGGGTGGCTGATTTTGAGGCAGAGCAGCTCAGACTTGAGAGGTACAAGAAATACCACCAACCTATCTTCATCGGGCTAGCTTTAGATGACGCTCTGGGTTTTCTTGAGGAGTGTATTCGCATTCTCCACACTATGGATATTATGGAGACGAGTGGGGTTTCTTTCACCGCTTTCCAGCTGAGAGGAGCGGCTTATCAGTGGTGGCGTGCCTATGAGTTGAGTAGTCCGGAGGAGGTAACTTCACTTACTTGGGATCAGTTCTCCGAGATGTTTTTGCTTAAGTTTGTCCCTTAGAGCCTCAGGGATGCTTAGCATGTACAGTTTGAGCAGTTACGCCAGGGTACCATAACTGTGTAAGAGTATGCAGTCCGTTTTAGTGACTTGGTGCGTCATGCACCAGCTTTGGTTGCCACGATCAGGGAGAGGGTTCGACACTTCATTGAGGGACTCCACCCCGGTATTCGGATCAGTATGGCCAGAGAGTTGGAGACATATATCACTTACCAGCAGGCCGTGAGTATTGCCCGAAGGATTGAGAGTATGTTGGCCCAGGACAGGGAGAAGAGAGAGTCCAAGAGGTATCGAGAGACTGGCCAGTACTCAGGCGTTCGTGCACCAGCAACACGTTATGGTAGGGGTTTGGTGATTCACCCTATTCATTTAGCTCTTCCAGCAGCTAGTGGTATTCCACCTCCTCCTAGACCTCAGGAGCCCTATTATGCACCACCAGTATCTAGTGTGCCTCCTGCTCGAGGTGCTATCACCGACCAGTTCAGTAGGCCAGCTCAGAGTCAGCATCAGCTGCCACGTCCTCTGAGGGGTTGTTTTGGGTGTGGTGACCCTCGCCACGTGTTTAGAGATTTCCCAGAGCTAGGAGGGGTGCATAAGCTCAGACTTATTAGGCCCCACGTGCTCCACCGGTTCCTCCAGCTATTCCTCCAGCCCTAGCTACTGCCCCGCCTACTCAGACAGCTTGAGGTGGAGGTCGCCCTAGAGGGGGAGGCCAGGCCAGGTACTATGCTCTTCCAGCCCGTACAGAGGCCGTAACTTCAGATTCAGTCATCACAGGTATTGTCCTAGTTTGTCATAGGGATGCATCAGTATTATTTGACCCATGCTCTATTTATTCATACGTGTCTTCTTATTTTGCTTCACATCTGGGGGTATCTCGGGATCCTTTGAGTACCCCTATTTATGTTTCTACTCCGGTGGGAGATTCTCTTGTTGTGGACCGCGTATATCGGTCGTGTTTGATTGTTTTCAGTGGTTTTGAGACCAGGGTTGATTTATTATTGCTCAGTATGGTAGATTTCGATGTTATCTTGGGCATGGACTGGTTGTCACCCCACTATGCTATTATTGATTGTCACGCCAAGACCGTGACGATGTCTATGCCAGGTTTACTGAGATTAGCATGGAGAGGTATATTAGAGTATACCTCCCGCATAGTCATTTCTTTCCTTAAGGCTCAGCGGATGATCGAGAAGGGGTGTGATACATACTTAGCCTATGTGAGAGATGTTGGTGATGTTACCCCTACAGTTGAGTCAGTTCCAGTTGTGCGGGACTATCCTGATGTTTTTCCAGGTTATCTTCCGGGTATGCCGCCCGACACAGATATTGATTTCGGCGTTAATTTGTTGCCGGACACTCAACCCATTTCCATTCTTCCCTATCGCATGGCTCATCCTGAGTTGAAGAAGTTAAAGGAGTTAAAGGAGCAGTTGCAAGAGTTGCTTGATAAGGGTTTCATTAGGCCCAGTGTATCACCTTGGGGTGCTCCGGTATTATTTTTCAAGAAAAAAGATGGTTCTATGCATATGTGTATTGATTATCAGGAGCTGAACAAGGTTATAGTGAAGAACAAGTACCCATTGCCTCGCATGATTTGTTTGACCAGTTACAGGGTGCCAGGGTATTTGCCAAGATTGACTTGCGTTCTGGCTATCATCAGTTGAAGATTCAGGATTCGGATATCCCGAAGACTGCCTTCAGGACCAGATATGGCCACTATGAGTTCCTTGTTATGTCATTTGGGCTAACCAACGCCCCAGCAACCTTTATGCACCTGATGCACAGTGTGTTTCGGCCTCATCTTGATTCTTTTGTCATTCTATTCATTGATGACATCTTTGTATATTCTCGGTCCCAAGAGAATCATGAGCAGCATTTGAGGACCGTGCTTCAGACTTTGAGGGAGAAGAAATTGTATGCAAAATTTTCCAAGTGTGAATTTTGGCTTGATTATGTGGCATTCTTAAGCCATGTGGTGTCTTGTGATGGGATCAAGGTATATCCGAAGAAGGTGGAGGCGGTGTAGAGTATCCGTAGTTTCCTTGGTTTGGCTGAGTACTATCACCGTTTTGTGGAGGCATTTTCATCCATTACGGCACCTATGAACAGATTTACCCAAAAGGGTGCTCCGTTCAGGTGGACTGAGGAGTGTGAGGAGAGCTTTCAGAAGCTCAAGATAGCCCTGACTACAGCTCCTATGTTGGTATTGCCTACGGGTTTAGGTTCCTATACAGTCTATTGTGATACTTCGAGGATTGACCTTGGGGCAGTGTTGATGCAGGACAGTAGG
Organism: Nicotiana undulata; assembly: GCA_005239495.1. NCBI lineage: Eukaryota > Viridiplantae > Streptophyta > Magnoliopsida > Solanales > Solanaceae > Nicotiana > Nicotiana undulata. The sequence continues at coordinate 141,639 of ML261718.1, forward strand.
GTGATTGCCTACGTGTCCAAACAGTTGAAGGTGAATGAGAAGAACTATCCAGTTCATAATCTCGAGTTGGCAGCGATTGTTCACGCCCTGAAGATATGGCGTCATTATTTATACGTTGTTCCCTGTGAGATTTTCACAGATCACCAGAGTGTGCAGCATTTGTTCAAGCAGAAGGACCTCAAATTGTGCCAGCAGAGATGGTTGGAGTTACTAAAGGACTATTACATCACCATATTATACAACCCGGGGAAGGCCAATGTGGTGGCCGACGCCTTGAGTCGCCGGACGGAGAGTTTGGGGAGTTTGGCACATCTTCCTGTAGTTGAGAGGACATTAGTCTTGGATGTTCAGTCTTTAGCCAGTCAGTTCATGAGATTGAATCTTTCAGAGCCTTGCCGGGTATTAGCTTGTGTGGTTGCTCGATCTTCTCTTTATGGTCGTATCAGAGAGAACCAGTATGGTAACCCCCACCTTTTGGTTCTTCAGGACAGGGTTCGACGAGGTGATGCTAGGGATGTGACTATAGGAGATGACGGTGTGATGAGGATGCAGAGTCGGATCTGTGTGCCCAATGTGGATGGGCTTCGGGAGTTGATTCTTGAGGAGGCCCAAAGCTCGCGGTATTCCATTCATTCGGGTACCGCGAAGATGTACCAAGATATGAGACAACACTACTGGTGGAGAAGGATGAAGAAGGTTATAATGGAATTTGTGTCCAAGTGTCTCAATTGTCAGCAAGTCAAATATGAGCATCAGAGACCCGGAGGGTTACTTCAGCAAATTGAACTTCCAGAATGGAAGTGGGAGCGGATCACCATGGACTTTGTGGTTGGACTTCCTCGGACTTTGAGAATGTTCGATGCTATTTGGGTGATCGTGGATCGACTGACCAAATCATCCTATTTCATTCTAGTGATGACTACATATTCCTCCGAGAGAGTGGCGGAGATTTATATCAGGTAGATTGTTTGCCTCCACGGTATTCCAGTATCTATCATTTCAGACAGAGGTACACAATACACATCACGGTTCTGGAGAGCCATTCAACAGGAGCTACACACCAGGGTAGAGTTGAGTACATGCTTTCACCCTCAGACGGACGGGCAGTCCGAGCACACGATTCAGATTCTTGAGGATATGCTCTGTGCCTATGTGATGGATTTTGGAGGGTCATGGGACCAATACTTTCCACTTGCAAAGTTTGCTTATAAGAACAGTTACCAGACCAGCATCCAGATGGTGTCGTATGAGGCTTAATATGGTAGACGGTGCCGGTCTCCAGTGGGATGGTTTAAGCCGGGCGAGGCCCGATTGTTGGGTACAAATTTGGTCCAGGATGCACTGGACAAGGTGAAGGTGATTCAAGAGAGACTTCACACATCTTAGTCCAAGCAGAAGAGTTATGCGGACCGGAAGGTTCGTGATTTTGCATATATGGCTGGTGATCGGGTTTTTCTTTATGTATCGCCTATGAAGAGCGTCATGAGGTTCGGGAAGAAGGGTAAGCTGAGTCCGAGATTTATTGGCCCTTCTGAGGTGTCAGGTGTGTTGGGGAGGTTTCTTATGAGCTAGCCTTGCCTCCCAACCTAGCAGGAGTTCATCCGGTATTCCCCGTCTCTATGCTCTGATGTATCACGGTGACCCGACCCATGTTTTGGACTTCAACTCAGTCCAGTTGGACAAGGACTTATCATATGTTGAGGAGCCAGTAGCTATATTGGACAGGCAGGTTAGAAAGCTCAGGTAAAAGAATATTGCCTCAGTCAACGTTCAGTGGAGGGGTCAGCCGGTATAGGAGGTGACTTGGGAGACCGAGCAGGATATGCGCAGTCAGTACCCTCATCTTTTCATAGCTTCAGGTATGTCTCTATACTCGTTCGAGGATGAAAGATTTTCTTAAGAGGGGGAGAATGTAACGACTCGGTCGGTCATTTTGATAGTTAGCACCCCGATCCCCTAATAACTATTTTCTCCACGTGCATATCTATTTATGGGACTTGTCAGAATGATTAGTTGTGAATTTCGGAGAGTTTTTGGACACGTAGTCCTTATATATGAGTTTAAGCTTTAGAAATCAGACCGTAGTTGGAACTGTGTGAAGACGGATTCGGAATGGAATTTCGTCGACTCCGTTAACTCTGTTGGGTGATTTCGGGGTTAGAAGCGTATTCATAATGTATTTTCGAGGTCTGTAGTAAATTTAGGCTTGAATTGGTGAAAGTTAGAATTTCGGTGATTTTGGCTGATAGGTGAAATTTTGATATTGGGTTCGAAATGGAATTTTGAGAGTGAATGTAGGTCCGTAGTTTTATTTATGACCGGTGTGTAAAGTCTGAGGTCATTCGGATTAATATTGACGTACTTCAGCATTATTTGTAGATTTTGGAAATTTCATAAGTTCTTAGGCTTGAATCCATGTATAATTGGTGATTTTGATGTTATGTGATGTGTTTTGAAGGCTCGACTAAGTTTGGAAAAGGTATTAGGACTGGTTGGTAAGTGCGGTTAAGGTCCCGGGTGCCTCGGGGATGTTTGGGATGCTCAACAAGATGAATTTGGACTTAGGAAACCAGCTGAAGCATTGTTGGTTCTGGTGTCTCGCACCTACAGATGAGGAGCCGCAAGTGCGGACACGCAAGTGCGGGCACGTGCTTCGCAGGTGCGGTATTGACGAAGGTCAGTCAGTGCTCGCAGGTGCGGACTGGGTTCCGCATGTGCAGAGCTGCAGATGCGGCCTAGTGACCGCATGTGCGGCCCCAACTCTGTTAGTGAGTTTTTGCACCTGTGATGGATTTTTCGCAGGTGCGGGACCGTAGGTGCAGTCCAATGAGTCGCAGGTGCGGAATTCCTGGTTTGTTTATACAAAATTCGAGGGTTTGAAATTCATATTTTCTAAAACGATTTGGATCTCGGGTTTGGCAATTTTCAGTGGGTTTTGAGGAGAAGATTCATAGGTAACGATTTCTAACCTTGATTTACTTGTATATCATTAATCCATAGCAATTTCTTCAATCTAATCAATGAAATTGGGTGAAAAATCATGAAAATGGAAGGAAGGTTCCCCAAGTAGAAATCTGATGATTTTAGGAGATTTAGAACTCAGATTTTGATGATTCTTGTTTGAGTGAGTTCGTGAGTGAATGTGTGTTCAAAATTTTTAACTTTCACTCGATTCCGTGACGTGGGCCCGGGGGACTTTTTGGGAAATTTTCCTCATTTTGCGTATTAGCTTCAAACTAATTAGCTATATTGATTTCTTAAAGTGATGTTTATATTATGAAATTGAATAGAATAGATTTGGGCCATTCGGAGTCGAGTACTCGTGTCAAGAACGCAGTTTTAAGTTGAGTAGAGCAGTCGAGGTAAGTGGCTTGCCTAACTCTGTGTTGGGGACTTTCCCTTAGGTTGTTTTTGACACTATTGTTGTATGGGCGCCGTGTACGTACACGGTCCATTGTTTCTAAAATTTCATTTTTCCTATTCATGCCATAAATCATCTTACTCTTATTTCATTATTTAATGTGCTACTTGTGTAGTTTAGGTTAGGAAGAAGCATGTCTACATGTGTTACCTAAATTCCTTATTTGATATAACGTGCACCATGTTAGATCGTCCCTATCTTGTTCTTGCCTGTAACTTTTCCCTGAACTGTTTTAAATACACCATATCCTGCATTCATTCGCATTGCATATTTAAATTGGGACTACAGACGTATTCCGGGAGCTTTCCCCCTGTACTGCATATTTAAGTTGGGACTATAGACGTACTCCGAGAGCTTTCTCCCTGTACTGCATATTTAAATTGGTACTACAGACGTATTCCAGGAGCTTTCCCCCTGTACCGCATCTTTACATTTGGAACTATGGGACGTATCACGGGAGATTCCACTGTGTGTTACGTTGTGCTGAGACATGGGCTCCTTGTTGTTGTTTTACTTTCAGATTATCCATTTCTACTGCTTACCTTAAAATTTATATCCTCCGGTACTATTTTTTTTAAAACGTTTTTACTGATAAAAATCCAGTAGAGCCTTAACCTGACCTCGTCAGTACTTGACCGGGGTTAGTCTTGGCACTTATTAGGTACCAATTGTGGTACACTCATGCCCTTTCCTGCACATGTTTTTTGTGCGCAGATCCAAGTACCAGCACTCAGTTTCGTGGCTAGGGGTACGAGTAGCTGCTTCAAGGAGACCGAAAGGTAATTCTGTCGCGTCTGCAGAGTCCTTCGAGTCACCTTCCACTCCAGATTTTGATAGACATCTTATGTATTTTCTGTTCTTCGTTGTATAGAGCTAATTTAGTACAGAGCTTGTGACTAGATGTGACATTCTGGGTTTTGGGAAGTATATTTATATATGCCGAGCGGCTATGTTATGTCTTTTGTGTTCTTCTTTCTGTTTTTATTTATTATATCATATTTATTTATTCACAAATTTAGGCTTACCTATTCGTAGAGACTAGGTGCCATCAAGATACCTTCCAGAGGTTAAATCGGGTCGTGACATAGGTCCAGGGCTATACACAGTGTATTTGAATGATGATGCATTCTTATCACATAATATTGGTGTGAACGGTTGGGTGTTTGCTTATGAGAAGCGGAAGTGAGTGCTTTTGGAAAAGCGTTATTCAGTTTGTGATTTGAAGATTCGCCATTAAATTCTAGCACAGGAGATGCAATTGGGCCAGGGATGTTCAAGTTTTGGTTAAAGGAGTAGCGACATCTCCGAAATTTGTGAAATTCTTGTTTGTGTTGTGGTGTCGTCGTCTTGTTTGAATGCACTAAGGCTTGTTGGTATGATGGTCTTCATTTGTTTGCCTATGGGGCACGATATTGTGAAATGATACCTAAGAAGCAATTATTGGATATGAAGGTGTGTTGCTACTTCAGAATCAAATCGGAGTTTCCAGTGTTGATGGTACGATGAAGATGATCCCTGAGGTGGCTTCTATACTTAGGGAGTACGAATGTGATGAGAAGGGGGCTTGATCAGAATGTAGGAAAATGTGAATATTTGATTATCATTTTGGGATGTAATATTGCTCCGAGTTTTAACCATATTGTTGGATCTTCAGTTGGTGTTAATGAATGGATTGATTCTTACGGCTTGGAGATGAGTGTAGACCCATAGAGATTAACTGACTTCATTGTCACGACACAAATCGAAGGGCCACGACGGGTGCCCGAGTCCTACCTGTCAAACACCCCTAAGCATGCGTCTAAGCTATAAACCTAATTAACATCTATTGAATTATGAGAATGACATACATGGAGGAAAGTTTCCCAAAAGGCATATGTGCATATACGTGTGGAATACGTGGGGCGAGTCAACAAGGCTTCTATAGACAACTACATATCCAAAGCTGGAAGCCGGCAATGGCACATACTATCCAACTATACATACTGTCTATAGACCTCTAATAGAAATACAATTGTACAAAGACGAGATTGAGCCACGTCATATATATATATATATATATATATATATATATATATATATATATATATATATATATATACAATCATATCGCACCAAAATCAAAAGCAGCTTCGGATCAAGTGGAGCACGTCAACACTCGCTGACTAAGGAGCCTAAGAAGGGGGACCGTCAGCTTTCCTACCTGCACATGCAGGCATGAAACACAGGTCCCGAGAAATAGGGCATCGGTACGAATAATGTACTGAGTATGTAAGGCAGGAAAATTAGTACATAAAAGACATAGATGAAACATGGAATAAAGGAATCCATCTGTAAGTCTGAATAATTTTGTAAATTCTAAGACATTTATAATGTCATGCACATGCATATAAATGTCGTGTCATGCATAGGTATAGGTGTACATAATATCATCAAGTCAGGGCATCCCATCATAAGGTCTCGGCCTTTGTAGGCAACATTTCCAACATATACCAACTGATGAGGTGGTGGTGCGTATATAATGTCGTAACATTTTTTCCGTATTCCGTATAAATATAATATACATATATACACGTATATAACGCCATCTGGTCATGGGTCAATGTACATGTATAAATGCATGAAATGCATACGAAATACATTAATAAGATTTTCTCGAAATGCCATAAAACTCAATATGCCTTTCGGATAAACTTTATTACATACGCATTTTTTCTGAGACCCATGAACAAACGATAGAATAAAAAGACTTACAGGAGAATAAGAATATACACATTTCTAGAATTTCTACGAATAGAGTAATTTATAGAAATTGTGCATTGGCTCGTTTCGTTTGTGTTGTATAGATCATGCCAAAAATAAAGAAAGGATGGCCTTAATATAACTGGAGTAGGAAAAGGTCCGTATGATGTTCTTGAAAAAGATTTCACCGCACTCATTTAGAACCGCAAAATTTTATGTTGCTTAACAATTCTCGTTGGATTTCCTTTAGTTATAATAATTCACGTTTTTGTTGAAAATCATAAGAATGCCTAACGTTATGTATTCCTTCTTAACTATCAACTTACGGCTAATGTATTTTATTGTAGTAGTTGCAGATTGTAGGAATGACTAATTGTCTTGATTGTTTACAAAGTATAAAGAAAGTGAGGTGTCTTTGTATTCAAGATATGGGAAATGAAATTCTGTTGAAAGCTTTTTGTGAAGTGACTAACGTTCTCAAGAAATAAAGTTGAAGAGTTATTGGAGATTCTTGGAATTGGGAAGAATATGTAACCTTATGACACCTAATCAAGGAATGACCCTTAGTCATTTCATTATAATGTGGCTAGCTGTCACGTTGTAGGGTGGGAATTATTAATCTTTATCCACTTATTAGTTAATTAGGTAATGTCACGTTACCCGGTAATTAACTAATTAACTGCATAATTAAGAATGATCTCAAACTACCTAAAAATACTACTCATTTTTAATATACTTTATACATCATACTATCAAAGTTATATGGTACCTTGTACGGTACTAGTCCATAAATCTGGTATTACTGCTCGACCCGTATTTTATCACATATCGACAACCTTTAAAGAACCTCATTTTCTTTAATTCGTGTACCCTTTATCCTTCATGACACTTACTTATCGCTTGTTATAAATAGCATAAATACGTTAACCTCAAGATAATCTCATCCCCGGGTCTACGTCGATTAACTGAAGACAAAACTTTAACGTACGAAAACACGAGATGTAACATTCATAATGGATGTAACTAAGGAAATGCCATTAAGGGGATGCCTATATAAGGTTACACAGGTGGGTTATCTCATGTGAGAAGGTTAGGGATTACATTATTTTTGGTAAAGTTCCAATGAAGTGTTCTACTTTCTATCCAACCTGAAGCACATTACGATATGGGCTTGGATTGCGTGAAGAAGAGGGTGAGACTATTAGGAAGTTGAGAATGCGTATGGGAACGGTAATTAGCAGCGTGTTATGATTAGTACAATCCAAGCTTATGAGAAATTTGGATGAGTAATGGAGTGAGGTCATGGTAGCTAGGGGGAGAAGTCATTATGGGTCCTTCGACTTTGCGATTGTGGTTTAAATCTAAGTGGAGGAGCCTACCGCCGATAATTGGGTCGAGTGATTATGTGCCTTCGAAGTTTCTTGTTAGAACTACATCAGAGGATTAGTTATGATAGAGGAAGAGAACATCAAGGGTAATTCAAGCAAGGATTTTTATGGATGTGTGCTATATTTACCTTATTGATGTGTGCAGGTTGTGAAATGACCCAAAATTGATATATTTTTTGTGAAAGTGATGTGCATGGGAAAATATTCATTTGAGTGCTTCTTCTAGAGTATTTGTGTGCTAATGAAGCACTGGTTGTTGGCTATATATTCGGAACCAAGCTAGAGTGGGCGACTCTTAATGATGGTTCTAGTGGATTCAATAATTAAAGTACAATGCCGTAAGATTTTCGGGTTTGTCGTATTGCTAAGGAATTAGTTTTACAGCAAAGTGTGAAAGAGACTTGGAGTATTTCCATGAATGTCATTGAGTATGCGGAGCAGTGTTAGAGAGATGGAAGAAATAGTTTCTGATTCGTAGAAGATCTTTTTAGAACACGTGTATTAGTTGGAGATACCATTAAGTGCATCAGGCGAGTATAAAGTGGTTCGCGGGTATCGAGGCAATGCAGTCTAATGGTTTGGGGTAACTTGGGATGAATGTTGATTGAGGTCCATTGTGTGCTAGAAAGGAAAGGTATTAGTGTTGAAGGTAAGTCAAGAGAAAACTGATGAGTTGAGTAAGTTTAGTAGCAGTTTGGGCTGGCATGGTAAAGAAAGAGATCAGTTCCTTCGATGTGATAAGGCTATACATGTGTTTTGTGGCTTTATCTCTGGCTTGGGAATCTCCATAAATTGGTTGATTCATAGGGATTCAATTATCATGGTTTGGTTATGTATAAATGGGTTTGAAAGAGTTATGGCGGTTTAGGCCATGACGTGAGGTTTGTGTCTTCTACGGTTATAGGAATTAAATTGCGGTACAATATTGACTGGGATGTCATGAGCCCATAGGAGCGAGGGAAGATTTAAGATGGTTAGAGTATGTTGGTGCTATTTTAATGTCGCTTGAGAATGGTGTCACGTGGAAAAGGCATTGTGTATTGAATTGCGGATTCTTGATTTGCATTACGAAGTAGTATGGATGCTAGCCATGTATATGCAGATTTTGCTACCTGGCGTGGAAGGTTGTTGGAGTATCTCCCACGGGATGATTGTATAAGTGATATGTGATCCATTTAAGTGGTAGAGATTTAAATCTGGTATGAAGATTCTGGTTCGGTCGTTGATTAGAGGGTTTATGTCTGTGGGATGCTCTGTTCCTTTGGTTACGGACTGTGGAAGTTTGTTCCTGATTTGAGGTTGATCGTATGTTTCATAGATAGGGTCATTGTGGATCTTTGGAAGGTTATCGATGTCTTTTGGGATGATTAAAATCGTGTCGTTGGTAAACCTTATGTGAATGTATATTCTACACCATATGAGATATACTTATTCGGCATAACATTGCTTTTGGATGAGTCTTCGGGCTTTGGATGTTACTCCTGTCATCATCTATTCAATGTATTATTCTATTATGCTATGTAAGTGGTGAGACGTCTGGATTATTCATATGTGTGATGTGATACTGTGCAGCTTGTGGTGTTATATAAGTGATATGACACTCTAGATGCTAGTTGTTTATTACACCTTAGTCGTGCTTGGGCCTTTGTAGAGCATGGTACTACCGTCTCTCTAGGGTTATGTTAATGCACTTGGTGTGCTTGTGGTTGATATACGTGTGTTTAGTGGGTATAACCATTATTGATCAATGGGTGTTCCCTTACTAACGATTATGGGTGGATCGGGTGGCACGTCGCCACGGGTATGATGTTTGAATTGGGTTTCACGCTGCAGCGGTATCATGTACGAATTGGGTTGTTTGTCGCAACAATGAGATGTTGAGTATGGTTCCTTTTATATATTTTGATTCTCACCTTTGAGATAGGTTCATACCGTTTGTTTGGTTGTTGTGAATGTTACGTGGGTTGGATAGTTCTTTACCAGAGTTCGCTTTTCCTTAATTGGTCATATTCGAGTTGTCGTGTTGGCGCATTGATGGTGTCGTAAGAGATTCTACATGGTTTTTAGTGTGGCTTGTCTACCGAGCAGCTTGTACTGGGGGAGACGAGGTTATTGGACCTGAAATCAGTACAATCGGATTGGTATAATGTATATTGGATGGATAATTTTACTAATCAGTTCAGAAAGCGACAATGGTTCCTGTTGTGTGGAGGAACTCTATGATTTATCTTTTTGACGGGTGGTAATGAGATTATGCACATCTCTTTCATTGTTGCAGTATTTTGAAGTTCGGAACAGGACTTTTATGGGTCATGAGTTATATTACGGTCATCGGGTTCGTAAATTTGCAGCTATTGTGGCTGGAGCATGTTACTATGGGAACACGGATTATACGGTGCATCGTGCAGTTACGAATGGGGTGTATGTATGTTTGGTTAAGCTTGTGGAATTTGATATGGTGTATGTATGCTAGAATCATACCTTATACAAGATTCCAGATGTTGGAATTTGGTTTTAAGGGTTGTGGGTTAAGGTAGTAGGAACGATCTTCAGTCTGTGTTGAGCAAATATGCTCGTATGGATTGTGATGGCCCGCGAAGGTGCACGAGATGTTTACACTGATATTGAAAAATTTGGAATGGTTCTTGGCATTGTCACAGCGCAAATCGATGGGCCGAGACGGGCACCCGGTACCTTACTCAATCGAGTACAAACATTATTGTTACACCCCATGTTTTTGTACATGAGAGTACATCGTAAGTCAATTGATGTAAGCTGAGAAATAAGATTCTATTTGATGGAATATAAAGTAAGTTAATCATGTTACGTTGGAGGTTACAAATATTTAAGATCATGAATAACGAGTACCAAGAGGGTTGGAAAGCTTAGAAGCTAAACCAATTGAAGAAAATAAGTTTCGTCGAAAGTCGACGAGTTTGGAATGTTATAACATGTACTTTAGGGTGAGACTATGGTTAATTACATGATAAGGAGGTTATGCTATGAGTTAATTTTTATCGTATGATAGTTGTGTTCTACGTTTTGAAGTCAAGCAAGTAGTGGAACAAAAGATGGCAAAGGTCTTCACAAGTTACACTCATAATGTGCTGAAAATTAGGTCAAATGTAACTGGGATTTTCTCCCAATATACTTATAGTTAGGGGATGATCTACCTACCAAATTGAATATCTACAAGTCTAGTTTCCAATTCATTAAACCGTTAATCAATACGACGTAGGAGTAGAGAGATATTTGCAGTTTCGCGACACTGCAAAGACATCATAAGTGACAAGTAGGTGGATCACTAGTGCTTTTTGAGAAATACATTTCATGTGGTATATGAGGTCTTATTGGGACAAATTATATACCAAATTTAAGGTCTTGGAATTTAGTTTCCAAATCTCTTAACCGTTCGTTCATACGAAATCGGGATAAAAAGATATAAGCATCGGAAGATGGACCATTCCTAGGGTGCCAAGCTAGCACCTCTTTGACTTTTCCAAAAATAGATATATATGTCACTTAGGTCGGCTTTCTCTTCATATTTCATCATAAAATGACCAGAGAACACTCATAAACATAACCTCAAGCTATATTCTAGGGTTTCAAAGAAGAATATCATTCCGGACATGAAATCGAGAAGCAATAACATCAAAACGATCCCTACGACGTAAGTGTCATTATACCGCCTCT
>ML261718.1:152944-184253 GCA_005239495.1 Nicotiana undulata
CTATCCCTTTCCTTCTTTTGCACGCTCCGATTGTATGAACGAGCTTCCAAAGATACTCTACTCTTAGAAGCTAGCAGTACTTACATTGTTTCCCTTCTTATGGAACAATTGATATTGAGGTTGCTTCTATTATTATTATGTTATCAATGTTGTTGGTACTTCCTGGTTCTTATAAGATTCTCGATGAAGAGTTAGCCCTAATGATGTGTATGGAGAATATCGACCTTACGTCACTCCGAAATGTTCAGAACATGATTCCAATAAGTCCTGCATGCATTATATATATGTATCTATTTTACTCTACCGAGCCGCACTATAGTCGGCCGGGTATGTCACCTATTGTGCAACCACTAATAAATTGGGTTTACCGAGTCCTCTTTGAGGCCGGGTATGATATGATGATGATGATGCCCACAGAGGCGAATGTTCTATGATGATGGTGATGTCCACAGAGGCGTATGGTTTTAAGAGATTATGTGTATATATGTATCATGCATTTCATGTTAGTGTCTTTTAGAAGCACTCAGATGCTAAAGGTTGTATCTCCTACATCTCTCTTTACATTAGTGTTCTTATTTATGCTTTTCTGCCTTGCATATTCAGTAGTTTATTCGTACTGACATCCTTTTTATTTGTGGATGCTGCATGTCGTGCTGCAGGTCATGATAGACAGGTAGATGCAGCTCCCCCACCATATTAGGCTTTCCTATTCAGCGGTTATTGTAACTACCTAGCCGGTCATTTTGAGAGTCAGCAGCAGCAGTCACGCCCTCAGAGGGGTTAATTTGAATGTGGTGACGTTCATCATATGATCAAGGATTGCCCTAGAATTAGGAGGGTGCACCACCAGAGACTTATAAGGTTCCACGTCTGCCACCAGGTCCCCCGGCGATACTTCCAGCCTCAGCTGCTACCCCACCATCTCAGGTAGCTCGAGGTGGAGGTCGGGGAGGACGAGGTCGTCCTAGAGGGGGAGGTCAGGCCAGATACTATGACCTTCCAGCTCGATGCGAGGCCATTGCTTCAGACTCGGTTATCACAGGTATTGTTCCCGTTTGTCATAGGGACGCATCGGTACTATTTGATCCAGGTTCTACCTACTCATACGTGTCTTCATATGTTGCTTCACATTTGGGGATATCTCGGGATTCTTTGAGTTTCCCTGTATATGTTTCTACTCATGTGGGAGATGCTCTTGTTGTGGACCGCATATATCGGCCGTGTTTGATTTCTATCGGCGATTTTGAAGCCAGAACTAATTTATTATTACTTAGCATGGTAGATTTCGACGTTATTCTGGGTATGGATTGGTTATCTCCGCACTATGCTATTCTTGATTGTCAAGCCAAGACCGTGACATTGGCTATGCCAGGATTACCGAGGTCAGAGTGGAGGGGTTCACTAGAGTATACTCCTCGTCGGGTCATTTCTTTTCTTAAGGCTCAACGGATGGTGGCAAGGGGGTGCGACGCTTATTTGGCCTATTTGAGGGATGTTAGTGCTGAGACCCCTACAGTTGATTCGGTCCCGGTTGTGAGAGATTATCCCGATGTTTTTCCAGCTGACCTTCCGGGTTTTCCGCTCGACAGAGACATTGACTTCAGCATTGACTTGTTGCCAGACACTCAGCCTATTTCCATTCCTCCCTATCGCATGGCTCCCCCTAGGTTGAAGGATTTGAAGGAACAGTTACAGAAATTGCTTGACAAGGGGTTCATCAGGCCCAGTGTATCGCCTTGGGGTGCTTCGGTGTTGTTTGTCAAAAAGAAGGATGGATTGATGCGTATGTGCATTGACTTCAGGTAGTTGAATAAGGTGATAGTGAAGAATAGGTACCCGTTGCCCCGCATTGATGATTTGTTTGACCAGCTACAGGGTGCCAAGGTTTTCTCCAAGATTGATCTTCGTTTGGGCTATCATCAGTTGAAGATTCGGGAGTCGGATATCCCGAAGAATGCTTTCAGGACTAGATATGGTCACTACAAGTTTCTTGTTATGTCATTCGGGCTGACCAATGCCCCAGCAGCCTTCATGCACTTGATGCACAACATTTTCGGCCTTATCTTGATACTTTCGTCGTCGTATTCATTGATGAAATTCTGGTATATTCTCGATCCTAGGAGGACCATGAGCAGCACTTGAGGACCGTGCTTCAGACCTTGAGAGAGAAGAAGTTGTATGCCAAATTCTCTAAGTCTGAATTTTGGATTGATTATGTGGCATTCTTAGGCCATATGGTATCTTCGAATGGGATCAAGGTAGATCCGAAGAAGGTGGAGGCAGTGCAGAGTTGGCCAAGACCGTCTTCAGCTACTGAGATTCGTAGTTTTCTTGGTTTGGCCGGGTATTATCGTCGTTTCGAGGAGGGATTTTCATCCATTTCAGCACCCATGACTAGATTGACCCAAAAAGGCGCACCTTTTATTTGGACTGAGGAGTGTGAGGAGAGCTTTCAAAAGCTCAAGACAGCCCTGACTACAGCTCCAGTGTTAGTACTACCTACCGGTTCGAGGTCCTATAAGGTCTATTGTGATGCTTCGAGGATTGGCTTGGGAGCGGTGTTGATGCAGGACGGTAGGGTGATTGCCTACGCGTCCAGACAGTTGAAGGTACATGAGAAAAATTACCCGGTTCATGATCTTGAGTTGGCAGCGATTGTTCACGCCCTGAAGATATGGCGTCATTATATATACGGTGTTCCCTGTGAGATATATACGGATCACCGGAGTTTGCAGCACATATTCAGGCAGAAGGATCTCAATTTGCGTCAGCGTAGGTGGTTGGAGTTACTCAAGGATTATGACATCACCATATTATACCACCCGGGGAATTCCAATATGGTGGCCGATGCCCTGAGTCGCCGGGCGGAGAGTTTGGGTAGTTTGGCATATCTTCATGCAGCTGAGAGGCCCTTAACTTTGGATGTTCAGTCTTTAGCCAGCCAGTTCGTGAGGTTGGACCTCTCTGAGCCTCACTGGGTCTTTGCTTGTGTTGTTGCTCGGCCTTCTCTTTATGACCGCATTCGAGAGTGCCAGTATGATGATCCCGACCTTCGAGCTCTTCGGGATAGAGTTCAGCGGGATGGTGTTCGAGATATGACCATAGATGATGATGGTGTGATGAGACTGCAGGGCCGTATTTGTGTACCTGACGTAGATGGACTGCGGAGGTTTATCCTTGAGGAGGCCCATAGCTCGCGGTACTCTATTCATCCCGGTACCGCGAAGATGTACCAGGATCTGAGATAGCACTACTAGTGGCGGAGGATGAAAAGGGATATAGTGGAGTTCGTAGCCAGATGCCTCAATTGTCAGCAGGTCAAGTGTGAACATCAGAGACCGGGAGGATTACTTCAGCAGATGAGGCTTCCAGAGTGGAAGTGGGAGCGGATTACCATGGATTTCGTGGTTGGATTTCCTCAGACTTCAAGGAAGTATGATGCCATTTGGGTGATTGTAGACCGGCTAACCAAGTCAGCTCATTTCATTCTGGTGTTGACTACATATTCTTCGGAGAGGTTGGCTTAGATCTACATGCGGGAGATAGTCCGGTTGCATGGTGTGCCGGTATCTATTATTTCAGACTGAGGTCCTCAGTTCACCTCGCACTTCTGGAGAGCCTTGCATAGTGAGTTGGGAACCCAGATTAATCTAAGTACATCATTCCACCCTCAGACAGACGGACAGTCCGAGCACACTATTCAGATTCTGGAGGATATGCTTCGTGCTTGTGTGATGGATTTTGGAGGATCTTGGAATCAGTACTTGCCCCTTGCAGAGTTTTCTTATAATAACAACTATCAGTCCAGCATTCATATGGCGCCGTTTGAGGCTTTATATGGTAGGCGGTGCAGATCTCCAGTAGGATGGTTTGAGCGGGGCGAGGCCCGATTGTTGGGTACAGACTTGGTCCAGGATGCCTTGGACAAGGTAAAGGTGATTCAGGATAGACTTCGCACAGCTCAGTCCAGGAAGAAGAGTTATGTAGACCGGAGAGTTCGGGACTTGGCATTCATGGTTGGTGATCGGGTTTTTCTTCGGGTATCGCCCATGAAGGGCGTCATGAGATTTGGGAAGAAGGGTAAGCTGAGTCCGGGGTTCATTGGCCCTTTTGAGATATTGCAGCGGGTTGGGGAGGTTGCTTATGAGTTGTCCTTGCCTCCTAACCTAGTAGGTGTTCATCCAGTATTCGACGTTTCCATGCTCCGGAAGTATCACGGTGATCCGACTCATGTTTTGGATCTCAGCTCAGTTCAGTTGGAGAAGGATCTATCATATGTTGAGGAGCCTGTGGCCATTTTGGACAGGCAGGTCAGAAAAGCTCAGGTCGAAGGACATTGCTTCAGTCAAGGTGCACTGGAGGCGTCATCCGGTCGAGGAGGCGACTTGGGAGTCCGAGCAGGATATGCGGAGTCAGTAACCTCATCTATTCACAGCTTCATTTATGTTTCTATACTCGTTCGAGGAAGAACAATTTTCTTAAGAGGGGGAAAATGTAACGACCTGGCCGGTCGTTTTGAGAGTTAGCGCCCCGATCCCCCTGATAACTGCATCTCCTGTGTCTTATTATATTAATGGAACTTGTCAGAACGTTGGGTGATGAAAATTGGAGTGTTTTTGGACATATAGTCCTTTAAGGTGAGGTTTAACCTTAGAAATTGGACCGTAGCAAGAGTTGTGTGAATACGGATCCGGAATGGAAATTCGTCGACTCCGTTAGCTCCGTTGGGTGATTTTGGGGTTGGGAGCGTGTTCGGATTGTGTTTCCGAAGTTGAATGTAGATTTAGGCTTGAATTGGCGAAAGTTAGATTTTTGGCGACTTCGGCCGATAGGTGAGATTTTGATATCGAACTCGGAATGGAATTCCGAAAGCGACAGCAGGTCCGGAATGTCATTTATGACCTGTGTGCAAACTTTGAGGTAATTCGGACGAGTTTAGACGTGGTTCGGCGTCGAATGTGAATTCTTAGAAATTCCTAAGTTCTTAGGCTTGAACCTATGCATATTTGAGTATTTTGATGTTATGGGATGTGTTTTTAAGGCTCGACCAAGTTTGGATAGGGTATTGGGGTCAGTTGGTGGTTTTGGTTGAGGTCTTGGGGGACTCGGGCTTGTTTCGGATGCCTATCAGGAAGTTTGGAAATTTTATAGAGTGCTGAACCAGACCTGTATCTGGTGTTCCGCACCTGCGATGGAATTTCCGCAAGTGCGAGCACACAGGTGCGGGACTTTTGTCTCAGGTGCGAAGCTAGAGTGGCCTGGTCAAGGATCGCAGGTGCGACCTGGGCTCCGCAGGTACGGAACCGCAGGCGCGACCTTTCTATCGCAGGTGCGGTCCCAGGGCCTTTAAGTGATTTTCCGCACCTGCGATGATAATTCCGCAGGTGCGATGAAAGGGACCGCAGGTGCGAGATCCCTGTGTGCTTAATTCTAAAATCCGAGGGTTCATGTTATTTCACAATTTTTGAGTTGTGGGAGCTCGGGAGAGACGATTCTTGGAGGCTTTTACATCTGGGAATTTTAGGTAAGTTATTCCTAACCACCCTAGCTTAATTTCCATGATTCTAGTATTCAATTTCACCCTTAAATTCGAGATTTTTTAGTTGAAATTGGGAAAAATTGGAAGAAACTTCCTAGACCGATTTTTGGGGTTTTGATTGGGTATTTGACCTCCGATTTGAGATATTTTTATATGGTTATACTCGTGAGTTAATAAGGGTTCAGAAAATACAAATTTTACCCAATTCCAAGACGTGGGCCCGAGGGGCGTTTTGGTCAAATTTTCTAATTTCGCGTATTAGTTCCGAATTAATTAGTTATCTTGATTTCTCGAATTTATATTTACATTTTACCATCGAATTGAATAGATTTGGGCCACTCGGAGTTGGATACTTGTGGCAAGAGCGTGATTTTTGATTGATTTGCACAGTCGAGGTAAGTGGCTTGCCTAACTCTGTGTTGGGGAATTTCCCTTAGGCAACTTTAACTGATTTTTGCTATAAAACAAGCGCGTGCACGGGATATTTTCACAGAAGTTCCATATTTTTTTCTACACAATGCCCCATTTTCAATTCTATTATTACTGTTATCGGTTGAACTGCATAATAACTTAAGATTTTACCCTGGTAAATTGAACTTCTAACCGATTTTCCAATCGTTACTATTATTTGAAACTGAGTTAAGGATTTTACTCCGGAAATTTCTAATTGATTTTCTTAAAACCTTTAAACTACGCTATTTTGAGATTTACCTTATATTACGTAAATACATAGGGATTGCGGGCAGAGACCTGAGCCTTTCCCTCAAACTGCATTTCATACAGGGACTGCGGGCATAGACTTGAGCCTTTCCCTCATACTCCATTGCATACAGGGACTGCGAGCATATGCCTGAGCCTTTCCCTCATACTGCATTGCATACATAGGGATTGCGGGCAGAGACCTGAGCCTTTCCCTCATACTGCATTGCATACATAGGGATTGCGGGCAGAGATCTGAGCCTTTCCCTCATACTGCATTGCATACCTAGGGACTGCGGGCATAGACCTGAGCCTTTCCCTCATACTACATTACATTGGTGCATTTCCTTTCTTATTGAGCTTTACATATATTGAGCTGATCTGAGCATTTAACTATACCTTTTCTTGCTAGTCTTTACTTAGAATTTTTGTTAATTATTACCTGTTTTACTTACTTATTCACTATATCTGTTATATTGCAAGAACCTCAGTAGGGCCTCAACCTGACCTCGTCACTACTTGACTGGGGTTAGGCTTGGCACTTACTGAGTACCGAATGTGGAGTACTCATGCCCTTCTGCGCATGTTTTTCCCATGTGCAGATCCAGGTCCCTGTATGCAGTATCACCGTTAGCCAGCAACCAGTGCCAGGAGACTTGAGGTATAATCTGCAACGTCCGCAGATCTCCGAGTCCCCTTCCTATCTCAGTGTAGTTAGCACTTATAGGGAATACTATACGATTGTTTCTTTCTAGTTGTATATCTTGAAGCGTAGAGTCAGCTTGTGATGTATTGATGATATTCCGGGTCTTGGGTGTATTAAACCGTAATGCCAAGCGGCATACAGTATTACTATGGCTTTAGTTCATTTTGTTACTGTCTTCGCTTGTTATCTTAAATCCCTATTGAACAAATAGGATTACCTAGTCATCTAGACTAGGTGTCGTAACAAGACCCAGTCGGAGGGAGAATTGGGTCGTGAGAGTTATAGGCGAGATCCCTTCTCCGGACTTGCCGTGGTCTTGGTATGCATTTTGTTATAGATGTTATAGGTATGTCGGGGCCCTGTTCCGGCTATGTTGCATTACTTATGCTTCTTTAGAGGCTCATAGACAGGTGTCGACTAATGTATAGTTTGGTATGCCTTGTTGACTAATTTTTGTTGTATAGTCTTTCATGGGAGCATTGTAGCTCGTACCTTTTATATAGTTTCTTAGCAATCTAGTCATCCCATGTGATGTATGTTCATGATCCATATATACCATTTTATTGATCTCGTTATCCCTTAAAGATATTAAAGAAGACTAGATAAAATGTACGTTGGTGCTCGGCAAATATGGCCCGGGTGCTAGTCATGATCCTCCAGTTTGGGTCGTGACAAACTTGGTATCAGAGCAGGTCTGTCCTAGGGGTTGTCTATGAGCCATGTCTAGTAGAGTCTTGTTTATGGGTGTGTTGTGCACCACACTTATAAGCAAGAGGATACTGGGCATTTAGGATTGTTACTCTTTCTTCTTACTCTAGATCGTGTGGTAGAGCTCAATCGTAAGAACTCAATTTCCTCAATTCTATCTTATTTATAATACGACGATGCAAACATCTAGAAAGATGGAGGGTAAGAGATTGCAATGTGGGTGTGAAAGAGTTGAGTAAGAGGAACTCAATTTTGCATCATGCTTATGATGAGTAAATGTGAGGGCTTCAGCAGATCATGTGTGTACTAAGATGTGTTAGTTTCTTAATAAGGAGCTCTAAGGAAAGAATATCTATCTACCCATATGGTAAAAAGAAATAAGAGAATCAGAAGGTAGATACGAGTTTTAGCAAGTAAAAGAAGCAAGATAAAGAAGGGTACGAGGTACCTAGTTAATAAAGATTATCAGTATTTATAATTCTGGCAGAGAAATATAAGCATTTTTAGTTACTTTCAGCGGTAACAGAGATATCTACAATTTTCCATACCAATCTCAATTATGCCCTATGGGAGCTAACTAAAATAATTTAAGAGAAGGATAGGATATCAGGATCCAGCTGGGGTTAGAGTAACCGAAAATTGTGGATAGATTGTTATCATTATTTAATATTTTTGAAGGGTAGTGCAGAACATGGTAATAGTTCTCATTTTGAGATAGCCATATGGTCACTCTGGAATAAAACAGTCAGATATAAATACTAGAATATTTAGAAATTTCAGAAGATAGGCACTAGGATCCTAGAAGGGATAAATATTTCCTTAGTATTACTCCAGCCACTAGTAAAAAAAGAAAGAATGTTAGGCATCCCGAAGAGCCAGTGATATGAAGCAGGGGGAGCCAAATGTGAAAGAACGTCATGTTAAAGTCTTTATAATAGGGCGATAGACAGAGATATTAGCATGAGAATAAGAAGAGAGTAAATGAATCATTATGAGTAAAAGGTGATAAATGAGTGATAGCGGTAAATCAAAATATGGTATAATGATAAAGTCTATAGTCAAGTGAAGGGAAAACAAATGAGAGGAGACAGACCTTGAAACAATACAAAAGTATAAGCCATAAAGCCATAGCCTCATTTCGAGAAATGAGTTGGTGACTCACACGTGATTACCATAAGGAAAAGTTAGAACCTCCAAGTAATAGAAATTAGTATGGGATAGTAAACAAGAAAAAAACATTGAACATGAATTAGGGATCAAAGGAATTTCTAATAGTCGACATCGTTTCAAAGATAGTGTTTCAACAATAATAGAATGAACAATAGAAGAATAACCTTTAAATGTCATTCACGAAGACGCTTACCTAAAGCAAGCACTATGAGCAGAGTTAAGCTTAAGGGACTAAATGTGCCAGTTATACCACGTGTCACCCTTGTGTGTACAAAATTCAATTATACCTGGTGTAGAAGGGTTACCGCAAGGCGAGTAATGTCTGTGAAGATGTAGAAACAAAATGCCAAATATGAAGAGGTAAATATCGAATGGTAAAGGAAGAATGTGGTAAAAAGGTGAAAGGAATAAGATTGCATTTATTCATATCCTACAGATATAATATAACTCCAGAACATTATGCAAGCATGATGTTGGGGAGAATCAATAAGGGTTTCGCACTCGATGATATTGATATATAAGTGGGAATGAACACTTGATACATAAGGATCCCGTACAAGAGGTAAGTTAAGACAAAGGACATAACCCAAGAGGCGTTACATAAAATAAAGATCTGAGAGTGGACCAATGGGTAGTCAGTAGTTGATTCAGGAAGAACCTAGTTACGGCTAGATAGGTGGATATAGGCAAATAAATAGATCATGCAAGATAAACGTAGTGAAACCCATCATAAGAAATTCAATCTTTTAGATACAAAATCATAATCCTCGAGAAATATTCAGATTGGAGTTGGGGTAGTAGAAGGTACAATATAAGTGTTACAGAAATAAAATAGAGTTCCACAATGGAGCAACTGAAATTTCAATTCAAAAGAAACCCTACAAGCACAAGGGCATGGAGGTAAGTAACTAAGGATAATGATAGGCGAGTAAGAACATCAGAAATACCGTGGGATATACAATGTAATAAGGTCTCAACTTTATAAGAGTTAGAAGTTNAATAAGAAAGTTTCACCTATCGTAGATAATGAACGGAAGAAGAAAAAAAAAATCAATCAAAAGTTGATAATTGAGATCATATGAGTTATAGGGAACTCCCGTATTCATGGGCACTAAGATAGGCCAAGTATCCATGCAGCAAGTGGCAGAACGACCAGGAAAAGTAATTGTTTACATTTAAGACAACTGAGAAGGCGTGAAAGGAAATCTATGGTGCTAACATGATGAAAGGAAGGTTACGAGTAGTATAAGTAGATGTGCGTAGGTCGCAAGCTAAAGTATGGTAGAGCAACAAGGTTTTAGCTAGGCAGGAGTAAGGATAAGAAAATGTGAGTGAGAAGGTGACGAAAATAGGTAATTCCTCGGGATTAAACCCATCACAACAAGAGAGCTAATGGTTTCCATACAGTTATAAAAAGCTCAGTATAGCATGAGTGAACTCAAAGGAGTTTAAAACTAGGAGCATTTAGAAGAGATAGAATGCTACCATAATAGTAAAGTAAGGGTGTAATTGTGATAAATGATAAGAGGATGACGTTTAGACCTTTGATTGAGTAATGATTTTGAGAACAAGTATTTCATGAACTGCACAGGATTAGAATACCCCCGTAAGATGAATCACATTGGGATGCTATGAAATACAATTATTGCATTATAGTATCGTCCCTAAGTAGATCCGGAAAATCACTTCAGATGTTCCCCGATAAGACGTAAGCCCTAGTTATGATATATTACATAATAGATTTTAAATTATCAGTGGTAGATTATAGATCAATATTAAGGTGAATCAATAATGAATCGATGAAAGTTACAAAGTATGAGATGAGATTATGCTGTCATTATTAAGATGGACGGTAATAAGGAAGCATTAAATGGCTTAGATTTATACATATAGGATAAGCGGTGAGAGAAAAACCTAGAGTTGGGTGGCAAGTCTCCATAATAATAAACCGAAGTAAGAGTTATGGTATAGTATGACCTTTCTAGTAGTGGTAAAACCATAAGCATAGATAACTGGGGCTATGAAACAAGATATAGAAATAGTCGTAAGTTCAACAAAACACCAAACAAAGAACTTTAGTACACCTATAGATGCCCAGAGGGACAACTTGTCATGGTACAATATATGTTCACCAAGTGAATCCTAAAGATAGGTTAAAAGATAACAAGAAATAAAAAAGGAGATAAGAGTCGCATTGGCGCACATTTAAGGTTAGAATTGTCTAGGCTGCATGAAAGAAGGTAGAAATAGTTACGACATTGAGATGAGTTCGACTACAAGTCGTGGTGTGAGAAAGAGGCTTAAAGGGGGGAATGTTCTAGCCTTTGGATTTATTCACTGAACAACTCCCTAGATGGAAAAGACAATATTAAATTATTCATAAGAGCTATTGCTTAAGATATGGAAAAGTGCATTAGTCAACATTCGAGGACGAATGTTCCAAAGGGGGGAATGATGTTACACCCCATGTTTTCGTACGTGAGAGTACATCGTAAGTCAATTGATGTAAGCTCAGAAATAAGATTCTATTTGATGGAATATAAAGTAAGTTAATCATGTTACGTTGGAGGTTAGAAATATTTAAGATCATGAATAACGAGTACCAAGAGGGTTGGAAAGCTTAGAAGCTAAACCAATTAAAGAAAATAAGTTTCGTCGAAAGTCGACGAGTTTGGAATGTTATAATATGTACTTTAGGGTGAGACTATGGTTCATTACATGATAAGGATGTTATGCGATGAGTTAATGTTTATCGTATGATAGTTTTGTTCTACGTTTTGAAGTCAAGCAAGTGGTGTTGGCAAAGGTCTTCACAAGTTACACTCATAATGTGCTGAAGATTAGGTCAAATGTAACTGAGATTTTCTCCCAATATACTTATAATTAGGGGATTATATACCTACCAAATTGAAGATCTACAAGTATAGTTTCCAATTCATTAAACCGTTCATCTATACGACGTAGGAGTAGAGAGATATTTGCAGTTTTGCGAGACTGCGCAGACATCATAAGTGACAAGTAGGTGGATCACTAGAGCTTTTTGAGAAATACATTTTATGTGGTATATGAGGTCTTATTGGGACAAATTATATACCAAATTGAAGGTATTGGAATTTAGTTTCCAAATCTCTTAACCGTTCGTTCATACGACATCGGGATAAAAAGATATAAGCGTCGGAAGATGGACCAATCCTAGGGTGCCAAGCTAGCACCTCTTTGACTTTTCCAAAATAGATATATATGTGTCTTAGGTCGGCTTTCTCTTAATATTTCAGAATAAAGTGACCATAGAACACCCATAAACATAACCTCAAGCTATCTTATAGGGTTTCAAAGAAGAATATCATCCCGGACATGAAATCGAGAAGCAATAACATCAAAACGATCCCTACGACGTAAGTGTCATTATACCGCCTCTCCTTTTTCTTTGTAGTTATAGTTTTGGAAGTTACTTAATAGTTAAGAAACTTCTAATATCTGTATTTAAGGGCTTAAATATCAAGGAAGGTTGATAAATGTGTTTCCTAATAGTTAGAACTCACAGGACGGTGATCGAAAGCCGTGAGTTCGAGCTATTTGACTTGTAGCGGACTGTTTTGTGTTGTTGTTGGGCTGCGTGTTTTACTATTGTTTTGTGGAGTTTTGGAGGAGGAAGGGTGTGTAGAAACACCATATAGATTTAGGGTTGTGATCTGGTCGTTCGTTGTAACATTTCCGGGTCGTGTGACACGACTATGGTGGTCATCTTATGTATGAAGTGATTAGGTTGTGTGTTGATTGTTTTGGGAGGCTAAATATGATTATTATTGATGTTTTTTGGGCTTTTTGGTGATTTTTTTTACTTGTGTGAAGTCATATATATAGGGAAGGTGTTGTCTGTTTCATCGTAAAATAGGTTGTGATCGATACATAATAGTTATTACGCTTAAACGATAACGATAGTGTCGTTTCTCTTAATGTAGATTAAGGAGTTATGACATTTGCGTAGCTTGAGGTTGGGGAAGTATATACAAGGTATGTGAGGCTATCCCTTTCCTTATTTTTCACGACTCCGATTGTACGTAATGCAATGAACGATCTTCCAAAGATACTCTACTCTTAGAAGCTAGCAATATTTACATTGTTTCCCTTCTTATGGAACAATTGATATTGAGGTTGCTTCTCTTATTCTTATGTTATCAATGTTGTTGGTACTTCCTGATTCTTATAAGATTCTCGATGAAGAGTTAGCCGTAATGATGTGTACGGAGAATATTGACCTTACGTCACTCCGAAATATTTAGAACATGATTCCAATGAGTCCTGCATGCATTATATATATGTATCTATTTTACTCTACCGAGCCGTGCTATAGTCGGCCGGGTATGGCACCTATTGTGCAACCACTGATCAGTTGGGTTTACCGAGTCCTCTTTGAGGCCGGGTATGATATGATAATGATGATGCCCACAGAGGCGAATGTTCTATGATGGTGATGATGCCCACAGAGGCGTACGGTTTTAAAAGATTATGTGTATATATGTATCATGCATTTCATGTTACTGTCTTTTAGAAGCACTCAGATGCTACAAGTTGTATATCCTACATCTCTCTTTACATTAGTGTTCTTATTTATGCTTTTCTGCCTTACATACTCAGTACTTTATTCGTACTGACATCCTTTTTATTTGTGGACACTGCATGTCGTGCTGGAGGTCCTGATAGACAGGTAGACGCAACTCCCCCGCCACAGTAGGCTTTCCTATTCAGCGGTTATAGGCGAGATCCCTTCTTCGGACTTGCCGTGGTCTTGGTATGCATTTTGTTATAGATGTTATGGGTATGTCGGGGCCCTGTTCCGGCTATGTTGCATTACTTATGCTTCTTTAGAGGCTCATAGACAGGTGTCGACTCATGTATAGTTTGGTATGCCTTGTTGGCTAATTTTTGTTGTATAGTCTTTCATGGCAGCGTTGTAGCTCGTACCTTTTATGTAGTTTCTTAGCAATCTAGTCATCCCATGTGATGTATGTTTATGATCCATATCTACCATTGTTTTGATCTCGTTATCCCTTAAAGATAATAAAGAAGACTAGATAAAATGTACGTTGGTGCTCGGCAAATATGGCCCGGATGCTAGTCATGATCCTCCAGTTTGGGTCGTGACAATTACGTATCTTTTTGTATCATGTTATCATTGGTAAATGAGACGTAAAGGCTGCAGTAGGATAACCAGAATAAATCATGTAATACCAACTTATACATAAGACATACGAGCCTATAAGACAAAAATGATCACTCGTACACTAAACATAGGTCGACAAGGCCATACAATCTTTTACGTACATGACATATGTCTACAAGCCTCTAATAGTAGATAAATACCATAAAGGTCAGGACAGGGCCCCACCATACTAAACAATAAATGTCCAAATCATAATGACCAAATAAGAAACTAGGGAGCAAATGGAGCGCACCAACATCTTCCGCTGAGCCGATAACCTACTTGGAGGACTCTCGACCTGTCTATCGGGACCTGCGGGCATGAAACGCAGCGTCCCTAGGCAAACGGGACGTAAGTACAAATAATGTACCGAGTATGTAAGGAATGAAAATCAGTAAATAATAGACATGAGAGAAACATGGAGTAAAAGACTCGACATATAAGTCTGAATAGCTCTGTGAATCATTTAATACTTATAGTGACATCATATGCGTAAAAGTGTCATACCATTCATGGGTATATGCGTTCATAACATCATCAAGCCTCTGAGGGCATCCCATCATATCATCTCGGCCACTGTGGGAAAAATCATCAACGTATACCAGTTGATCAGGTGGTGGTGCATAATGCCATAACCTTTCCCGTATCCCATATATATATGCGTATATAACGTCATCTGGACATGGGTCAATGTGCATGTATACATGCATGAAATGCATATGAAATATGTTAATAAAATCTCTCGGTACGTCATAAGACCATTATGCCTCTGATTAATATCATGAAATAAACTTTACTAACTTAAGTATTTTTGAGACCCCTGAGAAGATGATAGAATAATATGACACATGGGAGAATACAAATATACACATCTCTAGCAGTTATACGAATAGAGTAATTTATGAAAGTTGTGGATTTGCTCATTTCGTTTGCATGGTAAGGATCATGCCAAAAGAAAAAAGGGATAGCATTAACATACCTGAGTCAATTTTTTTGACAATCCCTCTAAAACTCGTTAAATGCGACAAAATACGTGACGTCAAGATCGGAGTAGGGAAAAATCCGTATGAAATGCCCGAAGTAATAACTTTGCTATTTAAAGATAATCTTGGCTAAAACTCTTTCTCAATAACGTTGCTACGTTCCTTGGTGAAAACTCTCTGTCAATAGCATTAATATTTATTCCTTGGCAAAATGACTTTTCCAATAACGTTACCACATTCTTGGATGAAAGTCTTTGTCCATAATGTTACTATTTTCTTGGATGAAAGGCTTTATCAATAATGTTAATAATGAAAGTTTTCCATGTATTTTATATACATATTTATGTGCCTTAAATACTCGGTACATTATTCGTACTGACGTCCCTTTTGTCTGGGGACGTTGTGTTTCATGCCCGAAGGTCCCAATAGACAGGTCGAGAGTGTAAAGACCCGTAAATTTTCTTAACTAAAAATGATGCCCGGGTAGGCCCCCATGTTGTTACAACTGTAGTAATTCTTTAACGGACCCTTTTTTGGAGTAAAAAGTACCCCATGACTTAAAAGATATAATTTTCCAGATTTGATCAGGTATGCGGACCGCATAGTGGTCGCATACTTGGAAAGTTTGCTTTCCATTTTGAGGAAAGCTATGCGGCCCAGAATGCAATCACATTTCACGAATGCGGGCTGCATAGTTGTCGCATTCTTGCACCTTGATTTTTTTGCGGAGGGAGTTATGCGACGCACTATGCGAACGCATAACAGGTATGCGGACCGCATAGTAGTCGCATACCTGGACAATCTACTTCTCTTTTTTTGGCCCAGCTGAAGGCCACTTATACGACCGGTATGCGTACCGCATAACAGGAATGCGATCGCATTCCTGACCGCATACCTGCTTCGGGGCTGCTAATTATAATTTTAAAACCTGACCCCCAGTATAATAAAACACCCAGCCCCTTCATTTTAACGACTATCTGATCAAAATAGAGAGAAGTGAGAGTGGGTTCTAGTGAGAGAAGTCCTCATCTTCCCCAAATTGGTCCTCCATCTCTACTCAGGACTGGAATTAATCGAGTAGTCGTCATCTTCTTCACCATAAGAGGTAAGTTTTCACCACATTTCCCCAAATTCTCAGATTTTAGTTAGAATAGAACACACATAGGTTGGTTCTTGAGAATCAAAGTTAATACCTTGCATGCATGTTGATAATCTTCCATAATCTAACAAAGGGAAGTAGGCTAGGGCAATCTTTCACTAAAAAAGGGCTAGTTAATCTAAAGGATCACATAGTATTTGATAAAATGCCCAAATAAGTTCAAGGTTCCTAACTCTAAGTGTGAATGTGTCACATTGTAAATTAGATTGAAGGCGTTAGGAGGTCCGGTGATTTGGGATAGAAACTAAAGGGGAGTTCCAACTCGAGGTATGTATGGCTAACTCTAATCCATGATAAACTTATTGTGCTCACTTTCCGGGTATGATTCTCTTGTTGGATATCTATGGAATTTATGTGTTCTATGTGACTAATTGAGAAATTCTTGCTTCTATGTCCTTCCATGCTATTACCATATCGTTGTGCTACTCGAGTATTTGAGTTGTGATCATTATGTTCCTACTTCTATTATGTGTGCGATCCTTGTACATGATGGGTGTGATAAATATGAATGATTAGAATAGTATGAGTTACGAATCAAAAAGTTGTTATGATATAAAATGTGAGTGAAGAGATGGTAATGATATGAAATACGAATCGAGAGGTGAATTGACATGAAACATGAATTAATGGATTTGATTGTTATGGAATATGTATTAAACGATGAATTGTTGTGAAATGTGAATCAAAGGATTCTAATGATATGAAAGATGAATCAAAGAACAATGTGTGTTGGGGGATCAAAAAGGTTAAAAATGATGTAAGTGATCTAAAATATCCATAATTGTACCAGGAGAATGTCGTAGGGGTGAGAAGGCCTATCTGATCTGGCTGGGATCAGACTCCATGTCATACACATGGATGACTTGATGTTGTGATATAATTATGATATGATGATGATTATTGTCCTCACTGTTTAAGTTGAGATGGCCTAGACGATCGGGCAGAGATCGGATTACGTGTGTTGTACACGAGCCACGGTGTTAGCCTAGCTGATTCAGGCAGAGATCGGACTCCGTGAGAACAAGCCACGACGGTTATATGTGATGTGATTGAAATTCGGACCTCGCCTAGGATTGCTTAGCCGGTCGGGCAGAGATCGGACTCCGTGTTACAACGACACGGTGGATAAGTAATAATAATAACAAGATGAAACCTAAGAGAACATTAACCAAAAGATGGCAAAACGGGATGAGGGACGTGGTAACTCTTGTTGTGTTTTTCCTTGCTTCGGTGTATTATCGTATGATGCCTCTATTTGTGTTGATTGTTGATGTTTATCCTATCTAGAGTAGGCTTGTTCATTCATACTAGTACTATTCAATGGTACTAAAGTCCCTTTTGCCGGGGGCGCTATATCTTTTACATGGATGTAGGTGGTTCCATAGCAGGTAGCTCCGATCGCCGATAGTGGTGGCTTCCCTCCATATTCTCAGCAGTCTTGGTGAGCCCCACTTCTTCTCGGGGTCGTGTGTAGTTCATGCTGGCTCATTTTGTTTATGTCGTCTTCTTTTGAGGTATAGTCGGGGCCTTGTCGCCGGCAAGTCTATGTATACTGTAAATACTCTTAGAGGCTCTGTAGACACTATGTGGGTTGTACATATATTTTGGGTAGTAGTTGTATTTACTCGTACTCGTGGTTCTGTATCGGGAATATTATACTTAGTTTATACGTTTTGGGTTTATTAAATGTTGAAGCATTAATAATACTGTGTATGAAGACCGATAGTGGTGCCTTCCCTCCATATAATATTGTGTATGAAGACTGGTTACTTAGAATATGTAACTATCTTAATTTGTGAATTAAAGAGAGGCTCCATCATTACAACATAAAATCATCTCTTAATAAGGTAAGAAGGCTTCTTATATTTGTGGGTTTGTGGTCCCCACTTGTATAATGACTAAGCCACGAGAAGAACTCTCTTAATGCCACCTTATAACATGGATTTAAGAGTCACATTTCCTTAAAGCCTTGGCTTCCATGTGAGGATGGTGTTCCCCCTTAATCTTATCCACCAAACACCTTAATTAATTAGTTAATTCCACTAAAATCAATAATTACTCAATAATTCACATAATTTAAGAATTATCTCAAATTACATAAAATTCTACTCACTTTTAACATATTTTATACACCTTACTATCCTGATCATGTGTTACCTTGTATGGCACTAGTCCATAAATACCGGGTGTCATAGCTTGGATCATATTTTATCCCAAATTGTCAAACTTCGACAGAACTCATTTTCTTCGATTTGCTTACTCTCTCACATTCACAAATTTACTTATCACTTATTTGAAATAACATAATACTTATAATCTCCAAATAATTTTGTCCTTGAACTGATGTCAATTATCTTACGATAAATTTAGTGTACAATACTACAGAGTGTAACATCGTCGTAATATAATACTGCGGAGCGTCATCATAATATAATATTATGTATGAAGACCGGTTACTTAGAAGATGTAACTATCTTAATTTGTGAATTAAAGAGAGGCTCCATCATTACAACACAAAATCATCTCTTAATGAGGTAAGAAGGCTTCTTATATTTGTGGGTTTGTGGTCCCCAATTGTATAATGACTAAGCCACAAGAAGAACTCTCTTAATGCCACCTTATAACATGGATTTAAGAGTCACATTTCCTTACAGCCTTGGCTGCCACGTGAGGATGGTGTTCCCACTTAATCTTATCCACCAAACACCTTAATTAATTAGTTAATTCCACTAAAATTAATAATTACCCAATAATTTAAGAATTATCTCAAATTACTTAAAAATCTACTCACTTTTAACACATTTTATACATCTTACTATCCTGGTCATGTGGTACCTTATATGACACTAGTCCATAAATACCGAGTGTCATAGCTTGGACCATATTTTATCCCAAATTGTCAAACTTCGACAGAACTCATTTTCTTCGATTTGCTTACCCTCTCACCTTCACAAATTTACTTATCACTTGTTTGAAATAACATAATACTTATAATCTCCAAATAATTTTGTCTTTGAACTGATGTCAATTATCTTACGACAAATTCAGTATACAATACTACAGGGTGTAACATCGTCGTAATATAATACTGCGGAGCGTAGCATCATCATAGTGTAATACTGTGTATGAAGACCGGTTACTTAGAAGATGTAACTATCTTAATTTGTGAATTAAAGAGAGGATCCATCATTACAATATAAAATCATCTCTTAATGAGGTAAGAAGGCTTCTTATATTTGTGGGTTTGTGGTCCCCACTTGTATAATGACTAAGCCACAAGAAGAACTCTCTTAATGCCACCTTATAACATGGATTTAAGAGTCACATTTCCTTAAATCCTTGGATGCCACGTGAGGATGGTGTTCCTCCTTAATCTTATCCACCAAATACCTTAATTAATTAGTTAATTCCACTAAAATCAATAATTACCCAATAATCCACATAATTTAAGAATTATCTTAAATTACTTAAAATTCTACTCAATTTTAACACATTTGATACACCTTACTATCCTGGTCATGTGGTACCTTGTATGGCACTAGTCCATAAATACCGGGTGTCATATCTTTGCCATATTTTATCCCAAATTGTTAAACTTCGACAAAACTCATTTTCTTCGATTTGCTTACCCTCTCACCTTCACAAATTTACTTATCACTTGTTTGAAATAACATAATACTTATAATCCTCAAATAATTTTGTCCTTGAACTGATGTCAATTATCTTACGACAAATTCAGTGTATAATACTACAAGGTGTAACATCGTCGTAATATAATATTGCGGAGCGTAACATCATTATAATATAATATTGTGCATCATTCCCCCCTTTGGAACATTAGTCCTCGAATTTTGACTGATGCACTTATAATTTTCAGAATCTATGTCTTTCGAATACTTTAGTATTCTCCTTTCCATCTAGGTAACTGTTCTGTGAATAAATCCAAAAGGCCAGGGCATTTCCCCTTTTAGGCCTCTTTCTCACACCACAACTTGTGGTCGGAATCCTTCCAATCTCGTAACTGTCTCTGACCTTGTAAATGCGCCTATGCGACTCTTCTTTCCTTTTTCCTCTAGATTTTAGCCAATCTCTAGGCCTCACTTTGCAAACATACATACAGAGCTTGATAAGATGTCCCTCTCGGCATCTATAGGTATACTGAAGTTCTTTGCTCGGTACTTTGTTGAACTTACGAATATTTCTATATCTTATTTCATATACCCGGTTATCGATTTGTATGACTTTACTGCATCTAGGTAGATCATATTATACCATAATGCTTCTTCAATATTGTTCGTCTTAAGAATGATGGCCTAATCTCATCTCATATTGTTGAACTTTTATCCATCTATTGTTGGTTCACCTTAATGTTGATGTATAATCTACCACTTGATAACTT
This sequence comes from Nicotiana undulata, assembly GCA_005239495.1. Lineage (NCBI taxonomy): Eukaryota > Viridiplantae > Streptophyta > Magnoliopsida > Solanales > Solanaceae > Nicotiana > Nicotiana undulata. The sequence goes on from ML261718.1 coordinate 173,511, forward strand.
GACCTCTTATGTAACACTGCCTCTAGCGCTCACGTCTTATCGGGGAACATCTGAAACGATTAGAGTGATCCACTTGGGGGCGTTACTGTACTTCCATAACCCTATTTCATAGAATCCCAACGTGGTTCACCTTACATGGGTATTTTAATCTTGTACAATTCATAAGATCCCCTTTTTTCCCCTTCAAATCACTACTCAATCGAGGGCCCAAACGTCATCCTTTATTTATCAGAATTACACCCTAATTCTACTACCAGGGAAGCATTCCATCTCTTCTAAATGCTACTAGTCTTAGACTCCTTTTAGTTCATTCAGGCTATACTGAGCTCTGTATAACTTAGAGAAACCATCAACTCTTCTTGTTTTCATGGGCTTAATCCTGAAGACATATCCATTTTAGTCACCTTCTCACTTGCCATTTTCTTATCCTTAATCTTGTCTTCCTAAAACAATTTCGTTCAACCATACTTAGATTGTGTTACACATATCTATTTATACTACTCGAAACCTTCCTTCATCGTGCTTGCACCATAGATTTCCTTATGTTATTCTGGAACATCAAGCGAGACATTACATCATCTCTAACTTTTCTTTACTCTCTTAACTAGAGCTATCGGTACCTATAAACCATAGGTTGGAAGATATGCCACTAACGATGCCACTATCATTCATGGATATTGAATCCCAGCACTTCTACCCTTCTGTCTGAAGTATGGACACTTCGCAACCTCCTGCACCTGGGTATCTTGTACGATTTTCTCCTTCACATTACTTACCTTTAAATATCGCCTCACATTCTTCTGTCTCTTTCATGACCTCTCTTCCACATAGATATATTTCACATCCACAACTTGAAGCTCTATTATAATACGTGCACCTTTGGTGCATACATAATCCGGTAGGAGCTCCATACTAACTTCTTATGAGGCTGGTACTTTCTAACTGGCCTTATCGTAGAGCCGTTATAGAATATGGCTATTGTACTATCTCTCTTGTACCTCTGATTCTGCTATGTTTCTTGTCACGGCTCGAACCTGGGGGGAGGGGGACGAGACCGGCACCCGGTGCCTCACATATCCTTGCGTACCAACTTGCGACTAAGTCACTCTGAACATATAATGTCATAATTTGGCCATGGGACAAATTAGAAGACAATTGTGAATGCTAACTAAATATCAATATAAAGCTTTGCCGACAAGGCCGTCATAACTACTACGGCTGACAAACCAACAAAATATACATAAAAGGCCTATAGGCCCAACATACGACACTAACTGAGAGGATATGTCTACAAGCCTCTACTGATGGATATACTGTGATCGGAACAGGGCCTTGACCTACTCATAACACAGATACATATATACACAAAATGTACATAAAGCTCTAGACCCGGTAACTCCGAAGGGCATGGAGCTTACCGATCAAGCTGAACTCGGGCAACACCTAATGAGGAGGTCTACCCGTCTGTCTGTCTGCACCTGCACACATGAAATGCAGCACCCCCAGAATAGGGACACCAGTACCAAATAATATACCGAGTATGTAAGGCAATATACTGAAAGCTGAAACTAAACTGATAATATAATAACTGAAAGTAACTGCGAGCCAAAGATAATCTGAAGATATGCTCACCTGCTGATACTGACTCAACTCTCTCAATATAGTAAGTAAATAATTGTTCGTCCTTATAAGGCTCGGTACATATAACTGCTCTGCCGTAGTAGGCTCGCTCATAGGGGCTCGGCCATACTAGGATCTGTATCTTGGCCAACTAGGCTCGCTCATAGACGCTCGACCATTGTAAGCTCGATATATAACTTACCATCTTATCAGAGGTGCCCAATAGGGGCCTGCCCACATATTATAGCTCGATGGTGCTGAAAATACTGTAATACTGTATATATATAGACCCTCTTCTCTCTTGCCTGGAAGAAGACAATATTTATTTGAATATAAAGTCTTGATAAGGAAAAATACTGTAATGTTTAGCATTTCTATGAATAGAGTCATTTATAGGAGTTGTGCATTTCCTCGTTTCGTTTGTATCGTATAGATCATGTCAAAAGGAAAGAAGGTATAGCCTTAACATACCTGAGTCGATTCTCTTAAAAATCCCTCTAACAAACGTCAATTGCAACAACACATGACGGTGAATCGAAGTAGGAGAAAATTCGTATGATATTCTTGAGAAAGATTGTACTGTACATATTTAGAATCGCAAAATCCTGTTGCTATTACGCAGTGAAATTTCTTATGAAATTTATGCTGAAGAAAAATCACGCCAACCTATATTACTTTGTAAAACAGTGATATGAATTCTTGTTTTGAGACTTTCATCCGTAACTCACTTACAAGACATATGAAAGTCCCTATTCCTTTAAGATTTGTGGGCCCCACTTATAAGGCTTACTTTAGCCGCCTATAATATCTTAAAATTCCATCTTTCACATATATATAAGAGTCATTAAATTGACTTTAATTTGCTGCCAAATCTTCGTAAACCCATGTGAAGGTTGTCACCTTAGTAATTATCCAAAAATATCCGATTTACAAATTAATATCCCACTTAAACATTCATAATTACCCAATTATCCACGTAACTAAGAATTATCTCTAGTTACTTAAAATAATACTCACTTTCAACACACCTTATACATCTTACTATCATGATCATGTGGTACTTTGTATGACACTACTCCATAAATACGAGGTATTATAGCTTGGACCGTATTTTACAAATTACCAAATTTCAATGAAATTCATTTTCTTCAATTTGCTTACCCTCTCACCTTCACGAATTTATTCATAACTTTTTCTAAATAACATAGTGTTGTTAATTTCACAATAATCCCATTCCCGAACTTACGTCGATTTACGATGAAACTTTAACATACGAAAATGCGGGATGTAACATCTTATTTTCGAGCTTCCATCAATTTACTTATGGGTTACTTTCACATACGAAAACATGGGGTGTAACAGTTCTAAGTCACGATTTCTATAAGTTTCTGGGTCCAATAACCAGATTCCTGATTTACTTAGTTGATGTAACTTTTTAGTTTTCTCTTCCCTCTGATCAGCCTTTATGTAGGCTTAAGTTATCTTTCGTTATGCGGCTCATGGTATTTGTTATTACTTTAGCCTTTCATCGACTCTATGAAATATTCATGATACCATCTTCTAACAATTCAATCATTTGTCTATGACCTGGACTCAATTTTTTCTTTTAACTTATACCGGAGTCTTCTACAGCTGTATGATTGTCAACATATATGTTGTATGGATAATACTCCAAAATCTTAAGTGCGTTCATAAAGTAACTAACCCTTGATCATTGATTGAAATAATTCTTTTCGTTCCTTCTCGACTTTCTTTCAATGTAAGCAATTACTTTTCCTGGTGTTTCTGCTCCCTTGTTGCGTGCATACTTAGCTTATCTTAGTACTCATGTATGTTTGAATTTTCAAGCAACTCATATGATCTCGAATATTACTTTTGACTTTACTTCCCGTTCATTAGCCAAAGTAGGTTCCACTTTCTTATAGAGTGCATACAATGTTGTAGTGAGACTGTGTTTACATGACCATTCCTTCTTCAAGTTACTATGCTTAGGTTGCAGCCTCCTTTCTTTATTTCCTCAGCTAGCTTTCATTGTAGTACTTAGGGAGGACCCTCTGACTCTTGTAAAGTCGCGAGCTTATTACATCGTATACCCAATTTAATTTTTTATGTTCGTACTCGCCTATAATTACCCGTAGTTACTTATGTCGAATCTGCGAGACTGAATTCCCTATGTTAGGGTTCACTACGCTTATCTTGCATGACTTGTTGATTTATCTGTAACCTCCTTTTTATCCATAACTAGGCTCTTCCTGAATCAACTACTAACTACTCGTTGTCCCATTCTCATATCAATATTCCGCGTAACTTTTTTTTGGGTTATTTCCTTTGTCTAACTTACCTCTCGCATTGGATCCTTATTTATCAAATGTTCATTCACACTTATTTATCAATAACATCCTGGGGGGAAACCCTTACTCCCTCTCCCCGGTGTTATACTTGCATAATGTTCTTGAGTCGTAACATATCTCTAGGATTTGAATAAGTGCAATCTCATCCATTTCTCATTTTTATCGCATTCTTCCTTTACCATTCCATAGTTACTAGAAGCACTTAATTCTAACTTTGTGCCACATCACTCCATATTCCCCCCTTAGGGGAGTACTAAGATTTAGTGCTACGACGAGCTACCTATAGATGTTTTACCTCTTCCTCTTAGGCGTATTTTCACAACATCGATGATCCTTACTCACCTTGTTGTATTCCTTCTGTACCAAGGATAACAGATTTCCTTACTCACGAGGGTGACTTAGTATAACGGGCACATATAGTCCCTTAAGCTTAACTTTGCTTACATTGCTTGCTTTAGGAAAGCGTATTCCTGAATGACTTTTAAAGGTTATTCTTCTGTCATCCATTCTATTATCACCGGAACACAATCTCTGAATTTCTCACAATGTCGACTATTATCAAATCACTCAGTCCCTAATTCACGTTTAGTTTATCTTGTTCACCAGTCAATACTGATTTCTATTACTCTGGATTCTAACTTTTCCTTCTGGTAATCACGTTAGAGTCACGAACTTATATCTCAAAATGAGGATATGACTTTATGACCTATACTCTTTTGTTTTCCTAAGACTTGTCACCTCTCGTCTCTTCCTTCACTTGACTATAGATTTTGTAATACCTTATCGTTATCATCCATGTATCACATCTTACTCATGGTGCTTCATTATCTCTCTTCTTATTTCCCTGCTAACATTTCTCTCTATCACTTTGTTCTGAAAACTTAACCAAGACATTACTTTGCCTTTAGCTCCCCTTGCATCATCTACTGGCTCTTCGAGTTTCCTAACATTCTTTCTCTACTAGGGACGGGAGCGACACAGAATGTAATATTTATCCCTTCAAGGCTTCCAGTGCCTATCTTTGTAGTACTCATATCTAGTTGTACTATTTTAGAGTGCACCATATGGGTGTCTCACAAGGAGATATATTATCACATTTGCAATATCCTTTGGAAATGTGAACTAACACAAACAATCCATCCACAATTTTGGGTCACTCTAACCCCAGCTGGATCATTATATCCGTCCTTCTCGTGTACTACTTTTGTTAGCCCCTATAGGGCATAAAGGAGATGGTTGTGGACAATTGTACATACCTCTGTTATTGTTGAAGGTACTCAAAAGGCTTATATTCCTCTGCCTCAGTTGTAAGTACTGATAATCTTGATTAACTGGGCGCCTCATACCCTTCTTCACCTTGCTTCTTTTACTTGTTGAAACTTGCATCTATCTTCTGAATCTCTCATTGCTTTTCACCGTATGTGTGGAGAGATATTCTTGCCTTAAGGCTCCTTATCAAGAAGCTCGTCTTAGTACCCAAATGTTATGTTGGAGACCTTACATTTACTCATCGTAAGTATGATGCAAAATTGAGTCCCTCTGACTCAGCTCTTCCACAGCCACATAATCCCTTACCAACTGTCTTTCTATATGTCAGTTGTAAGTACTGATAATCTTGATTAACTGGGCGCCTCATACCCTTCTTCACCTTGCTTCTTTTACTTGTTGAAACTTGCATCTATCTTCTGAATCTCTCATTGCTTTTCACCGTATGTGTGGAGAGATATTCTTGCCTTAAGGCTCCTTATCAAGAAGCTCGTCTTAGTACCCAAATGTTATGTTGGAGACCTTACATTTACTCATCGTAAGTATGATGCAAAATTGAGTCCCTCTGACTCAGCTCTTCCACAGCCACATAATCCCTTACCAACTGTCTTTCTATATGTAGGCATCATCATATTACAAATAAGATAGAGTTTAGGAAATTGTGTTCTTACAGCTGAGCTATACCACACGATCTAGAGTAAGAAGAAATAGTGACAGTCCTTAATGCCCTGTAGCCTCTTGCTTATAAGTGTGGATCACAACACACCTATAAATAAGACTCGACTAGACACAACTTGTAGACTCCCTAGGACATAACTACTATACCACTTTTGTCACGCACAACGGGCACACGGTACCTTACTCAACCGAGTACCAACATAACGCATCTTTTTGTATCATGCTATCATAGGTAAATGAGACGGAAAGGCTTCCATAGGATAACTAGATAAATAATGTAATACCAACTTATATATAAGACATACGGGCCTATAAGATCAAAATGATAACTCATACACTAAACATAAGCCGACAAGACCGTACAATCTTTTATGTGCATGACATATGTCTACAAGCCTCTAAGAGAAGATAAATACCATAAAGGTCAGGACAGGGCTCCGCCATACTAAACAATACACGTACAAATCATACAGACCAAATAAGCACCTCCGAAGCAAATGGAGCACACCAACATCTTTTGCTGAGCTGATAGCCTGCTTGGAGGACTCTCGACCTGTCTATCGGGACCTTCGGGCATTAAACGCACATCCCCAGGAAAATGGGACGTCAGTACAAATAATGTACCGAGTATGTAAGGAATGAAAATTAGTAAATAATAGACATGAGAGAAACATGGAGTAAAGGACTCGACATATAAGTCTGAATAGCTCTGCGAATCATTTAATACTTATAATTTCATGCATATGCATATAAATGTCATACCATGCATGGTTATATGTGTTCATAACATTATCAAGCTTCTTAGGACATCATATCATATCATCTCGGCCACTATGGGGAAAATCATCAATGTATACCAGCTGATCAGGTGGTGGTGCGAATATAACGCCGTAACCTTTTCCCACATCCCATATATATATATATATGTATACACGTATATAATGTCATCTGGTCATAGGTCAATGTACATGTATAAATGAATGCGATGCATGAGAAGTACGTCAATAAAATCTTTTAGAATGTAATAAGATCATTATGCCTTTGATTAATATAATGAGACAAACTTTATCAACTTACATATTTTTCTGAGACCATGAACATATGATAGAATAATTAGACGCATGGGGAATCAAGAACATAGGCATCTCTAGTATTTCTATGAATAGAGTCATTTATAGAAATTGTGCATTTGCTCGTTTTGTTTGTATCGTATGGATCATGCCAGAAAGAAAGAAGGGATAGCCTTAACATACCTGAGATGATTCTCTTGACAATCCCTCTAAGACACGTCTTTCGCGAAGAACACATAACGGTCGATCGAAGTAGGGGAAAATCCGTATGATATTCTTGAGAAAGCTTTTACCGTGCTCTCTTGGAATTGTAAATCTCGTTGTTATTACGCAGAATAACTTCGTATGAAAATTCTTGTTGAAGACCCGTTACTTAAAAGATGTAACTATCTTCATTTGTGAATTAAAGAGAATCTCCATCGTTACAACATAAAATCATCTCTTAATGAGGTAAGAAGGCTTCTTATATTTGTGGGCCCCACTTGTATAATGACTAAGCCACAAGAAGAACTCTCTTAATGCCACCTTATAACATGGATCTAAGAGTCACACTTCCTTAATTTGGCTGCCACGTGAGGATAGTGTTCCCCCTTAATCTTATCCTTCAAACACCTTATTTAATTTGTTAATCTCCCACTAAAATCAATAATTTTCCAATTATCCATATAATTTAATAATTATCTCAAATTACTTAAAATACTACTCACTTATAACACACTTTATACACCTTACTATCTTGGTCATGTGGTACCTTGTATGATATTAGTCCATAAATACTGGGTATCAGAACTTTGACCGTATTTTATCCCCAATTGTCAAACTTCGACGGAACTCATTTTCTTTGATTTGCATAACCTCTCACCTTTAGGAATTTACTTATCACTTGTTTGAAATAGCATAATACTTATAATCTCCAAATAGTCTTGTCCTTGAACTTATGTCAATTATCTTACGATAAATTCAACGTACAATACTACAGGGTGTAACATCATCGTATTATAATACTATGGAGAATAACATCATCGTGATGTAATACTGCGGAGCGTAACATCGACATAATACTGCGGGGCATAACAGTCACGTTTAAGGACGAACGTATGTTAAAGTGGGGAAGAATGTAACGACTCGACCGGTCGTTTTGAGTTCTAGCATGTAGTTTGGTAGTTTGAGACAATGAGTGGCTTCGCCTTATTCATTATTACTCGTGTATGTAGTTGGTTTCGCTGTTTGAGAAGTTCGGAGTTAATCTGGAAGAATAATTTTAAATTCGGAATTTTTATGTTGGAAGAGTTGACCAATATTTTACTTTTGAGTAAGCAACCTCAAAATCAGGATTTGAAGGTTCCAATATGTTCATAAGGTGATTTCAAACTTTTTCGTATCGGGTAGTCCGGGAGCAATTCGGCGCTTATTGTCGGAATTTTGCATTTTGAAGGTCTTTGAATTTGCTAAGTTTGACTTGGAGTGGACTTTGTTTTTATCGGATTCCATTTGATATTCTGAGGTTTTGAACAAGTTCGTGTTGTTATATTGGACTTGTGTATGAAATTTGGTTCCATTCCGAAGTGTTTAAGAGTGATTCAGACACTTGAGTTGCATACTAGTTAAGTTTATTAAAATGATTTGACCTCTGTCAAATAGTGAATTTAACAATCTCGGATTCATGATTTAAAAGTTACAACATGTTTGTATGATTATATTGGACTTTTTAGCATGTTTTGGTTAGGTTCTGATGAGTTTCTGATGGGTTTGGGTTGTGTCGCACTCTTATTTGATGTTTCGGCGTTTCTTTGGTTGGAAAGGGTACCATATTGAGAAAACGATATTTGATGTATGATTAGATAGAACCATTATATCTGTATCATAATTACGGATCCATAGCAACAAGAATCAACGAATTTCGAGGTCGTATGAGAGAGTTATGCTCATTTTCGCGTCGATAAGATGGATGGTTTCAGGTGATACCTTTTGTTCTTCGCGAATGTGAGGGAGTTCCCGCAAACGCGAAGAAGGAATTCTGCGTCTACCGATCAACTCAAAAAAATTTCTCTTTGCAAACGCGAACGCGAAGAACAAAATCTCCTCCGCATTGTTTTAAAATGGATGACCGAGCATTTTCATATTTTGAACATATCTTGAGTTCTAAAGGTTTGTTTGAGGTGATTTTTGTAGCGTTGTTCTCGTATCAACAAGGAGGTAAATATCTAACCTTTATTTTGATATTTTCATATGATTATTTTGGTTTTCATTATTTTTATCCGTATTTAAATTGTAGAAATTGGGGTTTTGAGCCGCAAAGTTGAGAAATGGTAAATCCTTGATTTGACGGTCAATACAAGGACGAAATTAGATGTTTTTCTGGATATATCCTATATAAGGTACGAATAGTATTTAATTTTCGATAATTTTAAAAAATCGGGCGCGCGAGCCTGGGGTGCACTTTTGTTTTCCTTTTTGTGCGGGGTTTAGTATTGTTTCTAAATGATAAATTGTAGGTTCTTGAGTATATTTTAATTGCTTTGTACGTTGTTGGATAGTTTCGGATTGTTTGGCATTGGTTTGAGTTGTAAGAGAGGCGTTGGAGCCGGTTATCGAATTACAGAGCTAGGTAAGTCTCTTTTCTAACCTTGTGAGGGGGAATTTACCCCGTAGATGTTATATTTAATTATGTGCTACATGTTGTGGGAGCTACGCACGTATGAGTTCATGAGTGTCCGTGCGTACACTAGAATTCGTGATAATGTCCGGGCAGATTTAGACTTACGCCATGCTTTAATTGCAATAATTGAGTTATCCTTACCTATTTAATTGCTTTAATTTACTTTTAACCTAAGGCTAGACTCGCCTAGAGTATTGGACTTGCTATTTTAGATAGTTAACGAGCTACTTGATTAGCCATGAAAATTTGTACTTCCCTTACCGATTTCTCCCGCATTGTGCTTTATCATTAGAAAGTTTTCTTGAATTTCATAACTCTCATGTATATTCGTGAGTGGAGTCAAAGCCCAATTATGCTTTCATATTCTAATGGGATCAAGTTGAACGCCTCAGCAATACTTTTATGGGACCAGGTCATTCGCCTCGGCAGAATAATATATTCATATGGGATCAGGTCGTTCACCTCGGCAGAATTATTGTAATACACTCTTATGGGATAACAAGATTATTGTGATACACTCTGATGAGATCGGCATGTTTGCCTCGGAAGGATATTTTCACACACTCTTATGAGATCGGGCCGCTCGCCTCGGCAGAATCGTGCATAATATTTGATAAGGAATCAGTGTACCCGTGAATTTTTTTGACTTGAGATGCGATGTTTTATCTGGTGTTGACCATTATGTATTCCATTTGAGGTAGTATCCGATTAGTGAGGACCTCATGTTTATTCTACTATTGAGGATCGCATTATGTACTTATATCTGTTTTGTCGTTTTACTTGCTATGCCTCATATCCGTTTACTTTCATTATACCTGATTTATTGGACCACAAGTAAGTGTCAATGTCAACCGCTATTCACTACTTCTTGGGGGTTATGCTAGATACTTACTTGGTACACGTTGATTTATGTACTCATGCTACACTTATGCACTAATTGTGCAAGTACTGAGATAGGTATTTTTGGTGGTCATCTTGGCTCATAGGCGTAGTTGCTAAGAGGACTTTATGGCGAACTGCATTTCATGCTATGATATTGTCATGACCCGTTTCCGGGTTGTGATGGCGCCTGTCGTGGAACCAGGCTAGCCAACCGTTA
>ML261719.1:0-11687 GCA_005239495.1 Nicotiana undulata
GGACGCGTGCATCCAATGTTCCTGGTCCGGGAGAGGCCGCTGCCCAAGGTCGGGGTAGAGGCAATGGCAGAGCACCTGCTCGAGGCAGGGGACGAGGGCGTCCTAGAGCTACGCCAGTGGCACCACCAGAGGACCCTATTATGGAGGAGCAGGATGAGGTGCCTCCAGTAGCACCTGCTCCAGTGGATTTCATGACGGGGCCAGGCTTCCAGGAGGTCATGGGCCGTATGCTGAGATTCATAGACACTATGTCTGATGATGTTTTATTTCCAGCCGACCCTGCTACTTCTCAGGACGGAAGGGGAGTCCAAACTCCTACCGCTGAGGCCATAGGTCAGGCAGCAATAACACGTCATACCCCGGGCACACCACCCGTGGGAGGGGTTCAGCCCGTAGTAGCAGCCCCAGAGCCCAGGCCAGTTGCAAAGGGTGACCAGCAGAAGATGTTGGATAGATGGACCCGAATTTGCCCTCCAGTCTTCAGGGGTGAGCGGGGAGAAGATGCTCAGGATTTTATTGATAGGTGCAGGGACAGACTGCACAACATGAAGCTTTTGGAGTCCCATGGAGTGGATTTCACCACATTTCAGTTAGAGGGCAGAGCTCGCAGGTGGTGGAAGTCATATATTCTCAGCAGACCAACAGATTCTCCTACTGTCACTTGGGACCATTTCGCTCAGCTATTTCTAGACAGATACATTCCACCTTCTGAGAGGGAGGAGCTACGGGGTCAGTTTGAACGACTAGAGCAAGGGCAGATGTCAGTGATCGATTTTGAGGCTAGATTTTCTGAGTTGTCTCTCCATGCCCTTATGATATTGTCTACTAATGCCGAGAGGGTGCGGCGGTTTGTAGCAGGCTTGCATCCAGGTATTAGGGCCTCTATGGCCAGAGAGGTAGAGATGGGTACCCCATACCAGCTTGTAGTCGAGATAGCTCGACTGATTGAGGGTTACCGTATGAGGAGCAAGGAGCAGGGTCAGCCAAGTCAGCAGGACAAGAGGGCCAGGTTCACAGGTGACTTCAGGGGTGCTCCAGCTAGGGGTAGAGGTCAGATCGGAGGCGGCCAGTTCAGTAGGCCTTCATATTCAGCACCTCCACTACCTCCCAGGGGTATTTCAGCGAGGCCTCAGTTCAGCGCTATGCCAGAGCGTTCCTATTGTCCCCCATCCACCCAGGGTGCACCCAACAGTTATTCCAGTCATCAGAGATCCTCTAGTCTCTATTCCAGTGCCTTACCAGAAGGTTCACACCGCCCTCCGGCTATTTAGGGTTCTTCCTCTTTCGGGCAGCGGGCTGTAGCACCAGGAGGTTGTTTCGAGTATGGGGAGACGGGTCATACGTGGAGGTTTTTTTCCAGGTATCGGGGCAAGGCAGTGCAGCAGGGTTATTAGCCTAGGAGTTCAGCACTAGCAGTCCGGCCGCCTCGAGGTGGAGGACAGGTCGGCAGAGGTTGTCCCAGAGGGGGAGGCCAGTCAGGAGGAGATCAGTTAGTTCCTGTTCACTCTGGGGGAGTTCAGTCTTCAAGAGCCTCAACCAGATTTTATGCCATTCCGGCCAGATCAGATGCAGTGGCCTCAGACGCCGTAATCACAGGTATTATCTCAGTGTGTGGTAGGGAGGCTTCGGTACTATTTGATCCGGGATCCACGTATTCATATGTTTCCGTACTATTTGCTCATTTTCTGGATATCCCTCGTGAGTCCTTGTGTTCTCCTATATATGTGTCCACTCCTATGGGTGATTCTGTGGTGGTAGACCGAGTCTACCGGTCTTGTGTGGTCACTTTCTGCGATTTCGATACCAGAGCAGATCTTTTATTGCTGGATATGATTGATTTTGAGGTTATCCTAGGCATGGATTGGCTATCTCCTTATCATGCTGTGTTAGATTGCCATGCCAAGACAGTCATTTTATCCATGCTTGAGTTGCCTAGACTAGAATGGAGAGGTTCTTCCGTTAGTGCCTCCAGCCGGGTCATTTCCTTCATAAAGGCTCGGCTTATGGTCGAGAAGGGTTGTTTGGATTACCTTGCTTATGTGCGGGACACCACCGCTGAGTCTCTTACCATTGATTCAGTACCTGTTGTTCGAGAGTTTCTGGATGTGTTTCCTTCGGATCTTCCAGGCATGCCTCCTGATCGAGATATTGACTTCTGTATTGATGTGGCTCCATATACCCAGCCTATTTCCATTCCTCCTTATCATATGGCTCCTAAGGAGCTGAAGGAGTTTAAGGAGCAACTTGAGGAGTTGTTGGCCAAGGGGTTCATCAGGCCGAGTGTGTCGCCGTGGGTTGCCCAAGTCTTACTTGTGAAGAAGAAGGATGGGTCTATGCGGATGTGCATTGACTATCGCCAGCTAAATAAAGTGACCATCAAGAATAAGTATCCTCTGCCGCGCATCGATGATTTGTTTGATCAGTTACAGGGTGCTCGAGTGTTTTCCAAGGTTGACTTGAGATCGGGTTATCATCAGCTGAGGATTCGGGCTTCAGATGTTCCGAAGACTGCATTTCGTACCAGATATGGCCATTATGAGTTCCTGGTGATGTCCTTTGGTTTAACTAATGCCCCAGCAGCATTCATGGACTTGATGAATAGGGTATTCAGGCCGTATATTGATTCCTTCGTCATCGTCTTCATTGATGACATCTTGATTTATTCGTGGAGCCTGGGTGAGCATGAGCATCACTTTAGAGTTGTACTCCAGACCTTGCGGGAACAGAAGTTGTATGCTAAGTTCTCCAAGTGCGAGTTCTGGTTAGATTTCGTGGCATTTTTGGGGCATGTGGTATCCGAAGAAGGTATCAAGGTTGATCTCAGAAGATTGAGGTGGTTCAGAGTTGGCCGCGTCCTACTTCAGCTACAGAGATCAGGAGTTTCTTGGGCCTAGCAGGCTATTATCGCCGATTCGTGGAGGGGTTCTCCTCTATTGCAGCCCCACTGACCAGATTGACTCAGAAGAATGCCCCGTTTCGGTGGTCCGACGAGTGTGAGGCGAGCTTTCAGAAGCTCAAGTCAGCTTTGACCTCAGCACCAGTTCTGTCATTGCCTTCCGGTTCTTGGATGTATACTATGTATTGCGACGCTTCACGCATCGGGTTGGGTGTGTGCTAATGCAGGATGGCAGTATGCTTCGCGACAGCTGAAGGTTCATGAAAAGAATTACCCTGTGCACGATTTGGAGTTGGCGGCGATTGTTCATGCTTTGAAGATATCGCGGCATTATCTATATGGTGTATCTTGTGAGGTCTATTCTGACCACCGCAGCCTCCAGTACTTGCTTAAGCAGAGGGACCTTAACTTGAGGCAGCGGAGATGGCTTGACTTGTTAAAAGATTATGATCTCACTATTTTATATCACCCGGGCAAGGCGAATGTAGTAGCAGATGCTTTGAGCAGGAGGGCAGCGAGTATGGGTAGCTTGGCCTACATTGCAGCTGAGGAGAGACCTTTAGCCTTGGACATTCAGTCCTTGGCCAATCGCCTTGTGAGATTGGACCTTTCAGAGCCTCGTCGAGTTTTGGCTCATGTAGTTGCTCAGTCTTCATTGTTGGGGGAGATTAAGGCTCGACAGTTTGATGATCCATGCCTTGCAGAGCTTCGGGATGCAGTGGTCCAAGGCAGGGCCAAGGAGGTTACTTTAGGCGAGGATGGTGTCTTGAGGCTCCAGGGCCGTTTATGTGTTCCTAATATTGATGGCTTGAGGAAGAGAATTTTAGAAGAGGCCCACAGTTCTCGGTATTCTGTTCATCCGGGTGCGACGAAGATGTACCGTGATTTGAAGCAGCACTACTGGTGGAGGCGGATGAAGAAAGATATAGTGCAGTATGTGGCTAGGTGTCTCAATTGTCAGCAGGTCAAGTACGAGCACCAGAGGCCAGGAGGCCTGTTTCAGCAAATGCCCATTCCTGAGTGGAAATGGGAGTGCATCACCATGGACTTTGTGGTTGGGTTGCCTCAGACTTTGCGGAAGGTTGACGTCATTTGGGTCATTGTGGATAGACTGACCAAATCGGCGCATTACATTCATGTGGCTACTACTTATACTACAGAGAGGCTGGCCCAGATTTACATTCGGGAGATAGTCCGGTTGCACGGTGTGCCGGTGTCCATTATATCAGATCGAGGTCCTCAGTTCNCAGCTTAGCATTTCACCCTCAGACTGATGGTCAGTCGGAGCGTACAATTTAGATTTTGGAGGACATGCTCAGGTCTTGTGTGATTGACTTTGGCGGTCAATGGGACCAGTTCTTGCCTTTGGCAGAGTTTGCATACAATAACAGTTATCAGTCCAGCATCGAGATGGCTCCATTCGAGGCTTTATATGGTCGGCGATGTCGTTCTCCGATTGGGTGGTTTGAGCTTGGCGAGGCCAAGCTATATGGTACCGACCTGGTGAGAGATGCCTTGGAAAAGGTGAAGATTATTCAGGAAAGGCTTCGAACAGCACAGTCTAGGCAGAAGAGCTACGCGAATCAGCGGGCGCGTGATGTGACATTTATGGAGGGAGATAGGGTTATGTTGAAGATTTCGCCGATGAAGGGCGTTATGAGATTCGGGGAGAAGGGCAAGGTGAGCCCCAGGTTTATAGGCCCTTTCGAGGTGTTGAGGCGAGTCAGGGAGGTTGCTTATGAGCTCGCTTTACCTCCCGCCTTATCGAGAGTTCATCTGGTATTTCATGTATCCATGCTCCAGAGATATCATGCCGATTTCTCTCACGTGATTGATTTCAGCACTATTCAGTTAGATGAGAAGTTGGGCTTCGAGGAGGAGCCAGTTGCAATTATTGATAGGCAGGACCGCCAATTGAGGTCTAAGAGAATTTCTGCCGTAAAGGTCCAGTGGAGGGGCCAACCAGTCGATGAGGCGACCTGGGAGTCCGAGAAGGACATGCGGAGCATGTATCCACAACTATTCGGCACTTTAGGTACGATTCTACGTCCGTTCGAGGACGAACGTTTGTTTTAGAGGGGGAGATTGTGATGACCCAAAAAGGGGTCAACTTATGTGCATCTAATTTTGACTATGTTCCGAGGCCCAGAAAGCCTCCGTTAATCTCACCTCGATGTGCGTGCGCAGCCCGGGCGCGTAGCCCTGAAGCCTTTATGGGAAAAACTTGATTAAGAGTTTAATTTATGATAATTAATTGAATAAAGTTGACTTTGATTAACAGGTGCGGATATCACTGTTGCCAGCCCCTTTTAAATATCCAAATTACGGGTTTTCTTCATCTTACCCACCATCAACCTCCATTAGAGAGCATCCAAGTTTGGGCAGCACCTCCCACGACCACCCACTGTAAGAGGTAAGTTAAACCCCATAATCTTCTAGCTTTAACATTAATTCCTAGTTAAATTCACTACTAAGTAATCTAAAAATCATAGAAGTATGTATTATTTTAGGATTCTTGAGGATTTTGTGATTATCCGTTTTAGGCCATGAATTTAAGTAGAAATCACACATTAATGATCCTTAGGCTATGGGTGAGTGATCCCTTCGAGAATTTTCGGAATTTGATCATGCGGGATCGGGGTTAGAATTGGGAAATTCTTCAAGAATGGCGACTTTTATTGAATAGCTAAAATAATTTATCACATTGTGCATGCATTGATGTTATTGAATACCTTTTGGCTAGTTGCGAGTCCTCGAGTGTAGAGTTCGGAGTTTCGGGCGCAATTGTGGTCCGAGGGGTAGATTGGAAACGAAGTGAGTCTCCTTTCTAACCTTGTAAGAGGGAATTGTCCCCATTGGTGATGTATATGCTATGTGTAAGTTGTTTGGGGGCTACGTACGCGCCAAGTGACGAGAGTCCGTACGTAGCAGCTATTATTGTTATGTCCGGGTAGTTAGGCCCACATCATGCCTTGAATGCTTTCTCGTAATGCCTTATATGTTTTTCTCATAATGCCTGATATGTTTTCCTTGTAATGCTTTGTATGATTTATTGTGACGCCATATGTACTATGAAATTATGTTTTGCATAGTGTTATTCCTCTGAGGCTTTATGGAAAAATTGTTGAATGGAAAGGAATTTTTTATGGAAAGTAAGTATTGTAAGATATTGGGTTCGGGCCATACGCCACGACAGGTTTGAGAGTGATTATGTCTATATGGGATCGGGTTGTACGCCACGACAGAGTTGAAAATAAATTGTGAAATATATGGGATCGGGCCATACGCCACGGCAGTGTTGAAAGTAATTGAATATATATGGGATCGGGCCGTGCGCCACGGTAGTGTTGAGAAGTAATTGTGATATATATGGGATCGGGCCGTACGCCACGGCATTGTTGAGAAATACTTGAGATACCTATGGGATCGGTCCGTACGCTACGACGAGTTTAAAAGGTACCTTATGGGAGTAGGTCGTACGCCACGGCGGATCTAAGAATTTGTGATTATTGTTTTGTTCCCTTGAAAGTGCTTTATTGTTTAGTTCAACAATTGTTTGGATTTCTGCTTTTGATATATATACTTGTTGCTTATTTCCCTGACATGCCTACAGTATTTCATTATATTCTATCATATGTTATTACTGTTGGACCTTAGTGAGTATCGAGTCGACCTCTCGTCACTACTTCTTCGAGTTTAGGCGGGATACTCACTGGGTACATATTTATTTAATATGTACTCATGCTGCACTTCCTTTTCTTTTCTGTACTTGACTGTACAGGTCCGGCGGCTGGTACGTCTGGTTATCAGGCTGGTGCTAGATATTGATAGCGTGGTCATACTTCACGCTGAGCTGCTTTCCCGGCGACTTCCTGGAAGCACCCTGGAGTTCTTTTGTTATATTCTCTGTCCATTTCATTCAGACTGAGACTCTGTATATATTGTGGTCATTGTATATTCAGTAGTTGCCCATGACACTCGTGACACTAGTTCCTGGCACACACGCATAGTGTATGTATATTTTGGGTTTGGGTTGTACATACATGCATATGCTTTATTTCCATGTCAAGATATCATCATGTTTAACGGTTTAAAATTTGTAAATGTTGACTTGTTTAATTAGATGGGAAGGGTAACACTTAGTGTAATTTGTGTTGGCTTGCCTAACCCCGTCGTTGGGCGCCATCATGACCCGGATTAAGATTCTGGGTCGTGACACCATCAAATAAAACATCTGGAGAAAAAATATATGCCAACCAAAAGTACAAAAAACTAAGGTATATCCAGCAAATCGTGACTATCAACAACAAAGGAAAATTACATGAAAAGCTCACCAAAATGAATAAACTTCTACATGACTATTTTCTTCATCTCCGACACATTAGATAATTGCTGAGCATGCCTGAAAGAACAGAAGAATAGCAAAAGGAAGGTGTTAATTAAAGATTATTCGAACAAACATACTAACTCAA
Source organism: Nicotiana undulata (assembly GCA_005239495.1). Lineage (NCBI taxonomy): Eukaryota > Viridiplantae > Streptophyta > Magnoliopsida > Solanales > Solanaceae > Nicotiana > Nicotiana undulata. The sequence goes on from ML261719.1 coordinate 7,369, forward strand.
AAGTTCACCAGAAAAAGCAGAGAAATCCGGAAGGAAAACAAAAAACAGATAACAAGCAAACAAATAAATAAATTAAACAAAAAAATCATACAAATACTAAGTAGATAAACCTACAGATTGAAAAAAAAAACTAAGAAGAAATGGCAATAGTGAATAGTCACCAGAACAGAAGCAGCAGACAGAGAGAATGAAAGGGTATTTGATTTTTAGTGACAACCATCTTGTATTTCTTTTGATCAAAGAATTCTCAATCCTGCAATACTTCTCTAGGTTGATTAAAGGGAAAAGATGATGTATTTTTCTAGGTTGACTCAAGGGACAAAATTTTCCTACCACTGAGTCCCAATATCCACAATCAGAGGCAATGTTGCATCCCTGAACACCTCCTTCCACTTCGGTACTTCTACAGGAATCTTCTCATGAAACATTAATACAACGAAACGAAAAGAACCATTTAAGTTGAAAACTTATGTTCTATTCCATCCTGATCTCTTTTTTCTAAAGTTTCACAAATTATAGCTGGGGTCAATAGGATTCAATAGGAAGAGAGAAGCTTCATATATACAAAGAGCCATGTGTACCATGAGATCACGTCGCAGAGGGTTCACATGCGGCCTTATTCGAAGATTGCCAATATCCTATTACTACAGCATGAATTAAGAACCTTTTTTTGCCAAGAATTAAAAAACACAGTAACAATGTATAGAATTGGTAACAAAAACAGTAAAAATGACCAAAAGAATCAAGAAAGTTACTAGGCTACGGTGATTTTAGGCTTCTCTGATCCGAGCACAAATCTGATTTTAGAATTTGGGTATTTGGGGAAGGAGTGTCGGAGAAGAAACTGTCCTTGAAGAAGTGCCGGAAAGACCGATGTCTTTCAGATTTTCCGGTAAGACGCCAACTGTCCTTGGGGTTTTGGGCTTTGGGAACTCTAGGGTTTGATGATTATAGTGGTCTAATGAAGAGGTATTTGATGGAACTCGGTCATTAATCTTAAACTTGGCAAAGATGAAACTCGTCCATTGATCTGAGAGGCGATTTTGGGCGATTTACAATCAGAGAGATGATTTAGGCGATTTGGTATCGACGAGAGGAGTTCAATATCGACGAGAGGAGTTTGGATACAATACTGGGGAGTACTATGGGTGTATCGATGGGTGCAGGGGTTTAATGTATTAAAATTAGTTTAAAAAATAATTATATGACAGGTCAATTAATAATCTTGGCGGGCCACCAAAATTTTCACCGGGAAAAACGAGGGGAAATGAATACCCGTTGCCATAGCAAAAATTTTTTTTAATCGTCGCCTTATACACGTCTATTGGGACGGTTTACAAATCCGTAGAGAAACAAAACTCTATGGAAATGGTTATGTTACATTTGCAACGGTTTGAAAGTGTGCTAATACCACCCAAATTCTATTGTAACGGTTATAACCGTTACTATATCTGCTTTATGGCAACGGTTTGTGAACCGTTGCCAAAATAACTGTTCCCATAGGCCCATTTTCTGGTAGTGGTGGTTCCGACTTATTGATACACCAAGTCCATGGGGAATGGGCGACCAAGAATTCCAAGATACTGCTATACCTACATCGTGTGCAGGAATTGAGAAGGAGGTTCACGAAGATTGAATTCCGTCACGTTCCTAGAATCCAGAATGAGTTCGCCGACGCACTGGCCAACTTGTCATCCATGATCCAGCATCCAGATAAGAATTTCATTGATCCTATCCTGGTGGGGATTCACAATCAGCCGGCCTACTGTGCCCACGTTGAGGAAGAAGCAGATGGAAAGCCTTGGTTTCATCACATTAAGGAGTACTTGGCAGAGGGAGAGTACCCAGAACTTTCAAAAGCCATTCAAAAGCGCACTCTTCGAAGGTTATCAAACAACTTCTTTCATAGCGGAGGAATCCTATATAAGAGGACTCCCGATCTGGGTTTATTAAGATGTGTCGAGGCAAAGGAAGCGACGAAGTTGTTGGAGGAAATACATGCTGGTACATGCGGTCCTCATATGAATGGGTTTGTTCTAGCAAAGAAGATACTTCGGGCTGGTTATTTCTGGATGACCATGGAAACAGACTGCATCCAGTATGTCCGCAAATGCCATCGATGTCAAATACATGGGGATATGATAAAGGTACCTCCCAGTGAGCTTAATGCAACAAGTTCACCCTAGCCGTTCGCCGCTTGGGGCATGGACTATATTGGACCTATCGAGCCTGTCGCCTTCAACGGCCACAGGTTCATTCTGGTTTCCATTGACTATTTCACCAAATGGGTCGAAGCAGCATCTCACAAAGCAGTTACTAAGAAAGTCGTGGCCGATTTTGTCCGCGACCGCATTGTTTGCCGGTTTGAAGTTCCAGAGTCAATCATCACCGATAATGATTCCAATATCAATAGTGATTTGATGAGAGTATGTGTGAAACCTTCAAGATCAAGCACAAGAATTCTACAGCATACAGACCTCAAATGAATGGAGTCGTCGAGGCCGCCAACAAGAACATCAAGAAGATACTGAGAAAGATGATAGAGAAGCACAAGCAGTGGCATGAGAAGCTGTCATTCTCTCTGTTGGGGTATCGCACCATGGTTCGTACATCAACCGGGGCAACTCCTTACATGTTGGTATACGGTACAGAAGCCGTCATTCCTGCTGAAGTTGAAATTCCATCTTTGAGAATTATACGAGAAGCCAAGCTCAGCGACGCCGAATGGGTAAGAAGTCGTTATGAGCAATTGGCCCTCATTGACGGAAAGAGAATGAACGCGGTTTGTCATGGTCAACTATATCAGAATAGAATGACTAGAGCCTCCAACAAGAAAGTCAAACCAAGACGATTCACACCGGGGCAACTGGTGTCAAAGAAAATCTTTCCTCATCAAGACGAAGCAAAAGGGAATTCTCTCCCAATTGGGAAGGCCCGTACATGGTTCACCGAGTACTAACAGGAGGAGCACTCATACTGGCAGAAATGGATGGAGAAATGTGTCCTAAACCAATCAATTCAGACGCAGTCAAGCGCTACTATGTGTAATTATTATGCTTCGATCAATGCTGTAATTGAACTATGCCTGACCTGATTCCCGTTTAAGAGGGGATACGTAGGCAACCCTATGGGTTCGGTCATATTTTAATAAAATTTTCATTTTCCCCACGAATGGAAACTGGGGAAAATTTTTGACAAGGGACCTCAAAATTCCGAAGCAAGTTCAGCCGAGCACCGCACTAGTAACATCTAGAAGCCTTCACCCATCAAACTGGGGCAAAATTTTGAGGAGGATCCCACGAATGAACTCTGTAAATTGTCGTGAACTCCTGAGTCGTGAACTCCGACGGGAACTTGCATCATGTTTATATTATGCACAATATACGTTTGTTCTCTATCTGCAGGTAACCCGGTCGGAACAGCCAACCAGGCAGGAGTAGACCGTTCTAGTTCTCCGACATCGTCCCCCGTAAGAACTTCGTACTCTTACCCTACCATGCACCTTGCGTCCGTTCTTATGAAACATCATCGGTGTATTTCGCCGATGATTCCGGAACTACATACGGCCTGATTCCTGTTAAACCAGGGATATGTAGGTAGCTCAGAAGCCAAAGTGCGGCCAAATTCTATCCCACAATTTCATCCCGGTCAATATTGGCCATCATATCTTTACCCGACAACTCTTTCATCCTTCCCGGGTAAAGATGGGCAGCTGTTGATACCCAATTTTTACCCAAAATATTTTCAAACATGTATATAAGCTTTCAAAATCTTCTTTGCAATAATGAATATTTTTCCTAATTTTTTTTCATATTTTTATCTAAATCATTTCCCTATTTATTTAATATTTTATATCAAAATAATTCATAAATTGTGCTCTAAATAATCTCAAAATATTTTCCAATTCAGTATGTCATTTATAATCACTTTTTATTTGTTAAAATTCAATTATTTCAAAAATTGGCTAATTGAGTCTTATTTAATTGCAATTACAATTATGGCCTAATTAGACTTTTTGTACCTTTAAAATTCGAATTTACGTTCCTTACACTTTTAATATTGTCTAATTATTGTAATTATACTTGTTTTAACTTAATTTCATTTTTTATACAACTATTAGTTATTTTAATTTATTAATTATCTAATTATTTTTTATTTAACACCTAGCCCCCTTTCATTTAAAATTTAGCCACATTTTTTAACCCAAATCCCAACCCATCATACCCCCTAAGACTACCCAGCCCAAACCATATCTCTACCCGGCCCAATCCCCATTCAATCTGAGCCGTTGATCAAACGAGATCAACGGCCCAGATAAT
>ML261722.1:7426-29260 GCA_005239495.1 Nicotiana undulata
CAAATAATTCAAGAATATCCACAACATACTTCATGGATATCAAATAAATCCATGAAAGCCCGCATCATCCTCGTTCGAGAAATACGCTGCTTCAGCCCTCGAATTACGGAGATAATCCGGAGAGAAGAATCAAGGGAACAAACAGAATAGTACCCGCATCATTTTATCAATACAATTATGTTTTTTCATATTTATATTGTGGTTGAAATTTATTTTTGTATCACATATAATTTGTTGCAAACAAATTGGCACGCCCGGTGGGACCAAATCTGCCCTTCATCTCTTCCTCCTGAATCCATAAGTTTCAAAATCAAACTGTGTGATGGCCTTCAAAAAGATCAACAATGTTTCAACCAAGGACGTTACCGCAATCTATGCGGATAAGTTCTTTTGTCCTTTATCCCAGTGGTTCCTCGCCAAAGCTGCAAGCTAAAGGAGGAGATACCCAAATAGTCTTGCCATGGACGTGAAATTGCAAAGTGAAGTTACCAACTAATTCTTCACCAAAACTACTCTCGCTAAAGCTATAAAGTCGCGAGGAAGTCAGCGATGGTAATTTCAAGGAGGCCAAGTAACCTATCAAATGAGTTGCTATGCTTTATTATTTAAAAATAGACTATGCTTGCAACAAGTGACAAGCATGGTCTCACTTTGCCTATTATATTTTGGTGAATTAAAGAAAGGATTCCATGATGTCATAGTTGCTATTCAATTTAAGACATGATAATGTTTCTGACATTGGGCCAATAAGCATGTTTATTAGGCATAGTTACAGGATGAAATTTCTGTAAAAGCTTCTTTAAAGACTGGATTCATCTCAAGATGATGCAACTCTGCATGATCAAGCACTCTTTTGAGAAGATACAGAAAATTGGTTTCTTACTTCAAGTCTCGCCTTCAAGTTTCGGCAAGCCTACACCCCGACAAACCTTGAAGTAGGGGGCATTGTAGACATCGAAATTTTTAGAGATCAAGCCAAATCCTAAGTTAAAGATACTATAGGACTCTTGAAATCCTAGGAATCTATTAGGGTTTCTTGGAGGTTACTCTACCCTAAACCCTAACTCACACCTATATAAAGGGACACATATTCCCTTGAAGAAGGATCTCAAAAAATGGAGATCATCCCGAAAATCCCATGAACTCACGGGATATTCGCAAAGAAATCAAGAAGTGGCCGGATAATTCTTGATAATCAAATAATTCAAGAATATCCACAACATACTTCATGGATATCAAATAAATCCATGAAAGCCCGCATCATCCTCGTTCGAGAAATACACTGCTTCAGCCCTTGAATTACGGAGATAATCCGGAGAGAAGAATCAAGGGAACAAACAGAATTGTAACCGCATAATTTTATCAATAAAATTATGCTTCTTCATATTTATATTGTGATTGCAATTTATTTTTTCTCACATATAATTTGTTGCAAACACTGTTGTCCCGTTTTTCTTGTTGGAAACGAAAATGAAAGCTCTCTTTCAAGGAAGATCCCCCTTGCTCGTTTTCTCTCTCTCGTTTTTTATATTTTGAAGATCCTTACTCTCTTCTTCTCCCCCTCGTTCCCTTCCTCTCTCTCTGTTTCCTTTTTTTATTTTTTGTTTTCTTCCCAGCCCCCTTTTGTTATATGTGTGTATTGTATATATATGGAGAGGTCACGTAAGAGTGTATGGTGAGTATTAAAAGAATCCTATGTTACTAGTATTAATTAAAAAGAACCAGAAAAGTAAAAGAAAAAGAAAAACGTGCATGTGTGTGATACTGTGATGTGAGGTGAGAGACGTGAGTGGAGATGGTACAAAGTTTGTTACTAAAGATAAAGAAAAAATCTTGGACATGTGGCAATTCTTGTTTGGCTCTTTTTTGTTGTTGTTGATAATAACTAAATAAAGTCTACTCCTATAAGTAAATAAAAAGTAAAGTAAAATTACTACACTCAATATTTATTTTTCAAAATCTCTCACTTAAAATCAAATTAAGCTAAACAAAATTATATCCTTTTTTTTATTTAAAAAAAAAACTTTTCTTTCTTTGTAAAATGAAAATAAAATTAATACTCTAAAAATATGTCTTTTTTTTTTTGTAATTTTAATCTTCTTAAATAAAACCCATAAAAAGTTAAAATAAGAACTAAAATATATAGTTTAAGCATAAAATATATTTACAGACTAAAAGTGATAATTTTTTTAAATATGATAAAAAATTAGGTGCTCACAGTCATGGTATTAGATTTTGTTATAGACTTACTGGTAGGCTGGGGCTCTGTCTCGACGATATTTTGATGTAAGATATTCTTAGAGGCTTTGTGGACACAAGTTCAGTATGTATAGTATGTAAGTGGCCTTATCGGCCCTTATTTATGTTTTCTTTCTGGGTTGTCCGATATTGATACTCATAGTGGCCTCCTCGGCCCGAACATGTATTGTTGTTTTGAGTATGAGGGCTAGCTGATATGACGCTTGGCCGCCTACGATATATTTCGAGTTGCGGCCATGTTGGCTATGTATGTTCTGGGTTACGTCTAGTATTCAAGAGTTGCAGAGTGGTTTGCTCGGACCAGTATGGTACCGGGTGTCAATCACGCCTCACCTAAGTTGGGGTGTGACAAATTTTGCAACTTAATGCGTGTAAAGTATGTAAAAGATATTTTCTGTGAAGAAACTTCTCCCTCTGTTCACAACTTATATGTTATTTTCGCTTCTCGGGATTCTATTTATGTGAATTCTGATTAACATTTTAGAATATATTTTTAATCATATTGACATGAGAAGAGTTATAATTTTTTGAAAAATTAATCTTTTTTAATTTAAATATTAAGTTGATCTAATTCAATTTAACTTTGAATATCAAATTATCTATCGAAAAGGAAAACAAGACAACTAAAAAGGGACGAAAAGAATATAATATATTATTTTGTTCGTATAATTTTTGAATCTAAAGATTCAAAAGATAAATTAACTTTTCTGGTCCAGTTTTCAGAAGTAGTCAACTTGATCTTCAGACTCTCTCATATTAGTATGTGTTGGTTTTCTCGTTACTATTTTCATCTTTATTCTGTTATACCGACAAATTCCAAGTTAAAGAAAAAATATTATATTAGAATAAACAAAAGTAGATTGAGATGTACAAGCAATCTTCAGCGCCAACATTGATATCATTACATGACAAAATCCGAAAAAACTAGATTCGTAAAAAAGAACTTGTCTGTCCTATACTACTAAGAATTATTATTCTTTATAAAGGAGAATTTTAGCTGCATTAAGTGTTAAGCAGTGGCTTAACTTCATAGTAAAGATTAGAAAAGATAGGAAAAAAATATAATAAAAGACAACAAGTAGTAAAAATTGAAGGCATGATAGTTAGTATCACATGCGCGTTTTATGTCATTCTAAATTAGTCTGTGCGGCAGCCAATCTCATACTTGATTTCAGTCAGCTCCAATACTCGGCTAAAATTGCAGCAACTTTAGACTTAGATTAATTTAGACAGCTTCAACATAGTAAGTTTAGATACCGATTTAGGCAACGAAAATATGAATAAGGCAACAGAAATTAAAGTGAACACGAGGCACAATATACAGGAAAATTCTTTCCCAACTTTGTATTTAACTCGAGCATACAAAGAAACTTAAAATCAAGTACAGCCGTGTACAAAGAAAATCACTCTTGACCCTCAGATATTTCTCACAAGACTACTCTTAGCACGTTTTCACTCTTGAAAACAAACTCAAACATGCACTCTACACGTTTTTCTCACATACTCCAAGCATAAGCAATGCTGCCCATTTATAACATCATGGGACAACCCACTTTTAAGCCTAGACACTTGCCCACTCAGCCCACTACTTTAGCCTAGTGTAGTTGACAACCCCCAACTACTAGAATCAGGTAAATCAGGCTAAAAGATAGTGGGATCATGACCCAAAAAATGTGCAACATTGCTGCCAACATTTCAGCAAAGTCTCAATTGCTGCCCATGTGCACAACATGTGTCGGTAACCGCTTTTGACTTGGTCAATCTGAAGCTTGCTGCCCAATTTCGTGCCTTGGCCTTAGTCAGGCGCCAATGCCTTGTACTCAGCTGCATTGTAGCCACTATTTGCCCATGCCATTACCCATGAACTTGGCCTGTTTTTCCGCAACTCGATGCCATGCCCAATCTGCCCGCACACTACCTCCCGTTGCACTTTGGCTTGCCTTTACCACTTCGTTTTTGCCTTGCCTTGACATCAATGCCTTATGCCTTAATGCCTTTGCCATGATCAAGTGTCACTCTTAGCCCGTAACTTATTGTCAAGCCATTGCCAAGCTGCCTCGCCTCCGTCAAAGCCTTGGCCATCACTTGCCCGTTTCTCATTTTTTTCTTTGGTGCTGCTCATGCACCTTAGCTTGGCAACACTCTTGCTGCCCCGTGACAACACTCTCGTTGTCAAGTCGAGCTCAATTGGCGGAGGGCTAACAGTTAGTAACCACTATTTCGTCTGTTTCACTACTTCATATCAACATAAATTAGTGTGGAATTTAAGAAGAAAAAGTTAATTTTTATCTTAAATATCTCATGATGTTTGTATAACATTTTATGTTAATCCAAAACATTTTTATTTTCAAGAGAGAATAATAATACCATGGTTTTTAAAAATTATTTACTCTTCCAAAATCCAAAATATGCTCAAAGAATAATGTGGATCTGAAGGGGAAAATGAATTAAGAAGGGCAAAACCGCCTAAAATGGTCACAACCCCAAATTCAGAAAGAAAGAGCTAAGTTCATCTGATAAACCCTTTGAATACCTCTTAGGGTTTTTGGAGGAACAGCTACTATGCTTAGATTCGGAGCTAAGATCTTTAGAACTGCAAGAATTGGTGGCTCTGTATTCGGGTCATCACAGCTGCCACCCTCAAGATTCTTCTCTATTAATAATAATCATGTTAACACTAGTTTCAAGACCAACCCAGTTGCTCTTCAGATGATCAATTATGCTCTTTCCCTTGCCCGTACGCAAAAATCAGGTCTTTTTTCACTATACCCATCTGATGAATTTGTGTCTAGAGTTTGTTTTGTTGTTGTAAATGTGAATTTGCTTTGATTTTATATGTGGGTCTTAGTTGCCTGTTTTCAATTCTTGAGTTTGATTCTGTGTTTTGTAAGTTTGGGTGAAAGAAAGTTGACAGAAGCAAATGAAGATTATAATTCTAAATGCTCTGCTAGGATAAACCAAGTCTTATGACTTGTATTGTTAGTAATACTGAAGAATTGCTTATTAACACATTTCATCAGTAACGGGTTAGTCTTACTTATTATAGGTATAGACTAATAAAAGGCATCAATTCATTTCTTTTGGAAGAGTTGCTTTCTAATGGAAATAAAAGTCTGGGATTTTTCAAGTGATACTCGTTCGTAAATGGACGTGTCTTTTCGCGATAGTCAATCGGCTAAGACCAAGTGGGTTTGAAATTTGTAACCTGCCATATATGAAACCGAGAAATCCGTCTGCGGCCAGCCCTTATGACCTTTGAAACTCGGGGATAGTGGGCCTGCTACTCTACAATTCTCCACTTAAATACCAAGCTTAGTTCACGTGATGCAGCTCGAACGTGTGACCTAAGTCACAAATCCCTCAACCTTTGCCACTTGGGCTAAGCTCTAGGAGTAGTCGACTAATAGTTGTAAATGTGAATTTTCTTTGATTTTCCATATAGTGGTAGATGTTCATTTGAAAATCAGGTCTTTCACTTTTCCCAAGTCATCAAGTTCATGTCTTGAGTTTGATTCTCTGTTCTAAGTAAGAATCTGCTTTGATTTCCCGTGTGGGTCAAATGGCCTTGTATGAAATCAGGTGTTTTTACTTACAACTCATCAGGTTTGCGTCTTAAGTTTGGTTCTCTGTTGTAATTGTGAGAATTCTTTGATCTTCCATGAGGGGTTCGTAGATGAGTCATATGCGCAAGCTCAATTGGTACTTGAGCAGTGCCACTCAGCTCAGCTGGATGAGAGTGCTAAAGGATTGGTTTTGCTCGCCATGTCAACCTTATTTTCTGAAAGGTTTCAGAATCTTAATTATATGGTTATCTGCTTACAATTTTGACTGACTTGTAAGTTGAAGTTAATTATTTAATTCTCCTTTCTGGGTGGAATAGTAGAGGAAATTTTGGTGAAGCCGTTGAGAAGCTCCAGAAAATTCAAGATTTAGGCTCGTCATCTTTAGCTGTTAAAGGTAAAAACTTGTGGAAACTTTTGATATAAATCATAGTATGGAATTCCCATGGTAACAATTAGGCATATGATTGCAGTTGCCGCCTCTGAAGCTCTTGCTGGGCTTTATTTAGAATCTCATCAAGTAAGAACTATTGAACTTCTGATGTCGGCATGAACTGATTTAGGTTTAAAGGTTTATATATTAAGAAAAATAAGCAAATTTGTCTCCCGTTTTAGGATGATGCTTCATCAGCAACTGCAGAGATGTGCTTGCAACTGCTGGAAACCATAAGACTAGAGATTGGTGGTGGCGGATCTGAGTTTTTGGAAGCTCGTGCAAAGGCATTGAAGGGGCTGGTGGAGTTGGTCCGTGGTAACGTTGAATCAGGTGAGACATATATAGTGGTCGAGCTTTTTCTCTGCTTTCGGTGTTATCCTTTAGTTTTAAGGTATTTAAATTTGAGCTGGTTAATTTCAGCCCAGTCATTCTTTGAAGGAGCTCAGGGTGATAAAGGTTGCTTTGGTAAGGATTTGCCTTGTGAGACATCACGGATGACATAGTTCTACAATGTATTGATATCGTAATGTATAGGCAACGTTGCACTATCTTATGGTGAATTCCTTCATTGTAAGCGGGATTTCCGAACGGCGAGGGAGTTATATCAAAAGGCAATGCAGGATGTATCAGAAAGTAAAGATTTTACCGACTCACAGTCCTTGTCAGCTTGTAACATGAATTTGGAGGAGACTTTGTTAGGAGCTACTTGTGCTTTAGGACAGCTTGAGGCTCATTTGGGGTGAGCCTATCTCTTAATGTGTAGCTTTCATTTGTAAATGCATATAATTCTTATAATTTTCCCTCATGCACTGACTTTTCTGGTTGTAGGAATTTTGATGATGCTGAGGAAATACTGACTGCAGCATTGAAGAAAGCAGAAGAGCGTTTTGGTTTGATACATCAATTTTGTCGTTGCATGAGAGACAAAATAATTTATATGCTTATTGATTTTTTATTTTATTTATGTGATGCAGGTAATTATCATCCAAAGGTAGGTATTGTTTTGACATGCATAGCACTCATGTATCGGCATAAAGCAGCCATGGAACGGTCAAGCTCTCTTTTGATTCAAGAGGTCTGAGACTATGCTCAAATCCAGTACAAATATATATACACTATGTACCTTTACCGACTCTATTACCTTTGCAAAACCTATGCAACATCAGGCCATTAACAATTTTTTGCCTTGGGTCGAATTCACCTTAACCCTTGGAGAAGATTTTGGGATGCATTTCCAAAAATTTTAAGGCACATGGTTCGATGGACATAATTTGGGTTTATTGCCTATATGATTAAGGTGGTGTTTGTTTAGGATGTTTTTGAAGAGCTCTTTCAAAATTTATCGCTTAGAAACAGTTTGCTTCAAGTGACCTGAATCCCAAGATATAACGAATGACCTAAATATTAGAATTCTAATAGTTGAATGTGAGAATATTCTCTCAAAAGGTTTCTTTGAATGCAGGGACTCTATAGACGAGCAATTGAAGTGCTCAAAGCTCCATCCTTGGAAATAGAAGGTATGAGGAATAATGACAAGATTTCGGGTTTTCATCATGCGGAAGTCAACTAGAGATAGAATAATGACCATTTGGTTTCTTTTTACAGGTGTTGAAGCAAAACTGTCCAGAAGGGACATACTTGCCCTTGCAAGAGGTATTCACTATTTACGTTTTATCCGCATCTTTTGTGGAGCTGTTTGACCTCTTCAAGAAATTCTTCTTTTATACCAAATTACAAGACTTTCTTCTGGACAAAAAGTTTATAGTAGTAGCAAAAGCTGTGTCTTTACCGTTTATGGTAAAGTGTCTCTCTTTCCTCAACCCTTGCTTCCCTCTGGCAGTCTAGTTTCTGAGTCTTCATTGAAAGAGACAAGCTATAGATTGTAGGGGTTAGCATGTTCCCAGAACGTTGTGCTTTGAGCAAAGTAACAGATGCATCAAGAATTCAGCTGCAGCGATCAGTGGAAGTTTTGTTTGTACTTGAATGGTTGATCTTAGGTTTAACAGTTTGTTAGCCTGTTCTTCAAAATGGTTCTGTTTAAAGAGGCACATCTGTTGTGTCGACTGTCGATAAGATTGCAAGCTTCCATTTATCCACTCTCCTTCCGCTTGCTGCTGTTTCTTATACAAGACTGCTGCCTACTTTGATAAGTATCATGAAATGACTTGTTGATGTACTCTGGCTATACAGAAAGTGTAACTTTTCCATGTGTATAAATTATATGGCAATTTCATGCTAGTGCCTGGATCGACCTGTTTGATTGTTGTGCAGGTGGGTATGCTGAAACTCTTATCGTGCAACAAAATAGAAAAGCAGAAGGTGATAAGATGAAGCTGTGGGCGGAAAAGGCTTGGACAAATCACAGATTGTCACTTGCCGAGGCACTAGAGCCATCCGAGTCATCGACCAAGGTGGCTATCATAGATACTCGAATCAGCCGGGTCCTATAGCTTCCTTTCTTACATGTTTTCTTCGGAAAGTTGAGATGTATTATGGTCACAACTAACATGTATCTATATACCTCTGTCGATATAATATGCTCTTTATGAGTTGCAATATTAAAAGTTGATAATTATGTAAGCTTCTAGGTAGTACACCTTTGAATACGTTCGACCGACCCCGAATCGCCTAAAATTTTGTGGACCCATCAGAAACTTTTTGTGATATGGAATGATTTTGATATTCTCTAAGGTTGAATCTGAATTGCTTTTCCACATCAATTACAGAAGGGGTTTCAAAATTTTCTTGAATTATGAATGTATCACACTCATACATTACTGAATACATAGTCAATAGTGCATGAAGAAAGTAAACATATAAAACGATTAGAGTGGAATATCAAGGCCTTTTCCAATATCTACACCAATCATTTGAAGAATTCCTTTGTTGAAAATCTGAAAACAGGACAAAGATCATAATAGAGTAGTTAGTAGAGTTAACTAAAATCAAGTCAATACTAATAAAGATACTATGTAGTTACCAGTTCCACAATGAATGTTCCAATAAGACCAATCATACAAGCTCTAGAGTTCCATATCTCGGCTGTCCTTGTAAATCCCAGAAATGGTCTGCTCAATTTTGGTACTTCCTTTGGCAACTCCACCTACGCCATATAATGCAACTTACAAGTTAATACTTACAAACAATTGTATCACGTTCCATAATCTTGTTCTCATATGAAGTTTGTTAAATCATATGAGAATTTAATATACTTGCTAAAATTTTAGTAGCTTATTACATATATACCTATAAATAGCTGCCAAAAATACTGAATTCGATTGAACTGCATTCGACTATGGTAGTTAGTAGAGCTAGGGACATGTTTAATTGGTGGTTTTAATTGAACGATGATACTTCTATTGTTATACGCTCATGTCATTATGAGTAAGAATGAAAAAGAAAAAATTTACGATAATAAAAATGTATCATTTCTTTTGTACAAATTAAGAAAAAAATATCATATAAAATGAAAGGAACTACTATATAGATAGTAAAGAACATACTCCGGCAGGAAGTTTTGCAGCCTGAATCTTGAAAGAGGCCCTTTTAGTGATTTTCAAGTTGGGATTAATTAGGGGGAGAAAGAATAGCTGATTCTGAGAATAAGTTGCAGGGATTGCTGTTGAGAGGAAGGAAGATGAGAGTGCAGGCGAAGTAGAAGCAACCATTGTTTCAGAAAAGTTGCAAGAAAATGCACGTACGAACCCATTGTGTTCTTGTTGTGCTGTTACCTTATCAACAACTTTTGTGGTCTCCAAAATTCTGATAAGTGGAATTACCCGTTTGGGTCCTACCCCCACGTAGGTGTCTCGCTTGGCACCTCATATTCTTTTCTCAAACATTATTGGCTCCCTTCTTTTTGTTTTTGAAACACAATAATAACTTGAAAAATAAAAGAAACTGTCCAATTATATGCGACCTTTTTTTTATAGTATAGACAGTACTATATAAGACTAAAGAATGATAATTTAAGCTTAATAAAATGTCTAGAAGCGAGATTTAATTAAGAAATGACAGATCTACCCACTTCATTAATAATCGAGTCGGATATGGTGTATTATAAGGAATTTTGCCTTTTCTATTGAATCCTACTAATCAGATCAAAAATAATTCTTGAATGAGGCAAGGGATGCGATTTAATCCTTGAAAAAGAAGGTTTAGCCATAAAGATTTTGGTTAAAGAAAATTCTAACGTGAGGGCGACAACATATAATTATCTTAAAAGGGATTATTGAGAAAGTAAAAAGAGGTTATTCAGTAGCCATATCACATGTTTCATTATTTTTCTCCCATTCCATCATATAAGGAAAAAAATGTCGAATGATCGATCTACCATCGAGAATATTAACCCAGCTAGACCAATATTGTATTTGATAAGTTATGCGCCTTTGTATTTTGATGATTTAACAAACTTCATATGAGAACTAGATAGGGAACCTGATACACAACCTCAAAGTGCTTAGAACAACAAGTCACATGTTTGACATAAGTTCCAATAATATCAGTCAAAGAAGGGAACAAATGGCTATCAGTTCCTCCGGTCACAGTACAAGTCAACCCCTTATAGTTGTTAAAGTTGTACGATATTGTATTGCACACGCAACAGTGCGACGGTCACTTTATGGAGCATGCTGTGTATCAGATACTTGCTTACATCATCCCAATGACAACATTTATATATTATCAACATAAGCAGAGGCGGAGCCAGGATTTCAAGTTTATGGGTTTGAGATTTTAATTGTTTTGAGTTACTCGGTTCTAAATTAATAATTTATACATATCTAATTAATTTTTTAAGACAAATACATAGTTTGAACCAAAACTACTGGGTTCGGCCGAACACTCACTCGACTCTCTAGCTCCGCCCCTGAACATGAGGCAAGGGAAAACACACACTTGCAAAACCTAAATCGTTAAGTCTCTCTCAGGTGTGCTGCCGCCTTCATTCACTCCAAGGCTTGAAGAACAAAGTAGCAACAAAACAAAGGACCAGATCCCACTACTGAGTTCATTGTGTGTCCTTAGTATTGTTGTATCTTTGTTAATGTTATTCACTTATAATTCCTACTCATCTTAGTTAGAAGTATCTTGTAGGATATCTTCTGTAAATCATAAATCGTGTGTTTGTTTTTGGCTAGAGTTAGTCAAAGTGGTGAGCTTTGTAATAGAGTTATTACAAAGAGGCTTGCATAGGAGTTATTGCAAGTAGTGAGGGATTAATATTTTAATTTCTAGGTAACAATATGTTGTAATCTAAAGTTGTTCGGTTAGTGAAATTTAAATCCTACGAGTGTATGTGGTTTTTAATCCCGTGAGTTAGGAATTTTATACGTAAAATATTGTTGTGTCATTTACTTATTAGTATGTATGTGTTCTGTAACAACTGAGTTCTTTATATAATTTGGTGAACTCATAGTTTACATCAATATTGCTCTAACAACGACCTTAAAAACTTTTATGAAGTACATAAAATGTGGAGTCTTAAACATAATTATATCAAATATTTTGAGAAATTTCTAACAAAAAAAATGTTACCATTTAAACTTCATTTAAACTTGCACTGATGGAATATAAGTTAACCAAGAAAGGAAAAGATCTAACTATGCAAAGTAAATTTTGTTCATCATTCAACCTTATTACCCTTGAAAAATAAACAAATTTGCTCATCTTTTCTAATGTTTTCTTCTTGGTATTTGAGTTCTTCATTGGCAAATTAAGAAAAAACAAATAAAAATTAAAATATCAACGGTTGAATTTAAGAAGACAAGAATGAAACACGTAACCTCAACTCCAGGGGGCCACGTAGCCACTTGGCCCACTTCTACAACTACAATTGCTATAAAAGCTCACGTTGCCATTATCCCATGCAACTGATTCTAGCATACCTGTATGTCTTTGAGTAATCTTTTAAGATATGAAAAAAAGAAATCCTTATTTCGTTTGAGTTCATTTTTCAGTTGACTTTTCGATCTGAAGTCATTAACCTTTATGTTCTGATTATAACAAATAATGACCAAAACTGAAGATGACAAATTCTTGCTCTTCATGTCAAATATTGGAGAATGAAGGGTTCAAAAGTTGAGGGAATGATCAGATTATATGTTAGAAATATTAATTTAAAAAATTAGATGATTGTTTGGTTTGGTTTTCAAACAAATATCATCAACATATATTTCACTAAAACTTTTTAAAACACATAACTTTCTATGCGGCCTGTGTAATTAAATAGAATGATCTCTTTATGATATTGAAGAACCACTACTGAAAAGCTATCAAATAGCGTCCACAAAAATCGACTAAAATCGGTCGGAATCGAACAAAAACCAACTAATTTCCGATCGTTTTTAATCTTTTTTTAAAAAGAAATGGTCGCTAACGGCTATCGACCGCAGACGGTCGATATTTCCGACCGAAGTCGGATGCAATTTGCCCAAATATTCTGACACAAAATAAATTTTCCGATCGAATTCGATCGGTATTCTTAAAAATAAGTTTTAATTATTTTTAAAATCGACCGACTTCGGTCGGAGTTTTAATTATTCATTTTTCAAAATTATTCAATTCTGACCGAAGTCGGTCGGTATTATTAAAATATTTCAAATTTAAAATCAAAAATTCTGACCGAAGTCGGGCGGTATTATTAAAATATTTAATTAAAATAAAAAATTTTGTTCGAAGTCGGTCGGTAAATTTAAATTTCTGGGAAATCAATTGAACATTTCCACCGACTTCGGTCGATAGGCGGTCGATTTTCTAGGTAAGTTTTTGGCAGAATATAGTTGTTTTATAGCTGCACCACATGCCAACAACCAATCACCTACAATGGCAGCATTACATTGCTGTCATTCAACCAATAACAACAATAATAACAATAACAATAACAAAATAATAACAACAATAAAAACTATCAAAACTATATTAACAAAACATCATCTCCATCTCCACTAAACTATATTAACAAAATATCATACCCAACAACAAAATATTTCATAAGTTAAAAGTTCAAACATCATTCAACGAGTGTTTTGTACTACATCAGCTCCATCTCCACTATTAGAACCTTCATCGTCGGCATGGTTCGAAGGATCATGTCGAGAAGGAGACACATCTGGGGAAGGATCAGGAGATCGGAGAATGGTGAAAGCGCCGCTAGCAAGAAGATTGCCCAACTGACCTTGAAGGACATTAAATTGTTGGTCCCTCTTTTCTAGCTAAACTTGAAGGGTATCAAATTGTTTACTTCTCTTTTGTTCTCTAGTCTTTGTCTCTTCAAGCTTTGCTGTCAGCCTTGCGATCTTCTTCTCCATAGACGATAGAGTCGAACTATCAATTGCCTCGTCATGGGCGGAAGTCCCTATACCTTACAATCCAACCTTGTAGCGCCGAAATGATCTCTCCGGAAAGCCATATGCTTTCCTCTTTTTAGGATCACCGACAACACCCAACCATATCTTCTGCGCCTCTTCTTCTGAAAGGAGTGGTCGCTCGCCTTGCTCATTCGGTGGCATGCTCTAAGTGTACTCCTGCACATTAGTCTTGTAGTGACCCTTTATTTAGAAGATCGAAAATTATTTACTATATCATATTATGAACATTAATTTTAAGTTATACTCCCTCCGTTTCAATTTATGTGAACCTATTTCCGTTTTAGTCTGTGCCATAAAGAATGACCTGTTTCCCTATTTGAAAGCAATTTACCTTTATGCAATGATTTATAGCCACACAAAATATATATGCTTCTTTTTACACCACAAGCTCAAAAGTCTTATCTCTTTTCTTAAATTCCGTATCCAGTCAAATGTGTTGACATAAATTGAAACAGAGGAGTAGTAGTTATGAAACTTACATATATAGTCTCTGCCCGGTCCTCGACCCATCTAGTTGGATCTGTCGGTGCTTTCTTCTTGCGGATGTGAGTCTCCATGAAGAACTCATCATGAGTCATCTTCCTCCCATATACTACAAATATAATAAAACATGTTAACTAATTTAAAATATATAAATATAGTTCGATAAAAATAGAATTAAATATTTTAAGGAATTACCAATTGTCTTCTCATAGTCCCTATGCTCCTTGCACCCACACAGTACACTGAGCCACCCTTCTCAGATGCTCGGGACTTTCCCTGTACACTCTTCTTCTCGAATTTCTCAGTAGTCCACAACCTCAGTAGATCCTCCCATATGTGCGATAGAACCCATGAAAGTTTCTTGTTCTTCTTTCGAGCAAAGCAGAAGGAATTAGAAGTCTCTTACGGCATTTGAACTCAAAATTTGCAAGAATGACACTGTTATGCCGGTCTTCCCAGGCACATTAGTCTGCAAATGAAATGGGTAACATTAGATGAAATTATTATCAATATAATGCTTAAACAGATAAGACTGAAATTTTGCTTAGTTGATATGTCATATGTATCAACTCCATCATACTGCAACTATTTTAGCTCATCAATTAGATGTTGCAAATATATATCAATCAAACTCTTTGGATTGCGGGGACCAGTAATAACACAATATAAGAAAATATATGTACTAGTCATACACATTTCAGGCAGAAAATTATACGGCGTAATAAAGACTGGCCAACATGAATATGGTGTTGAAAAAATAGAAAATGGCGTCAAATCATCAGCACACAAACCCAACCGAACATTCCTCGGTTCACTAGCATAACTGGATACGTCCTATCAAAATGCTTCTAATTTTCCCATATGAAGGATGACACATAACACCACGCGGCCTTCTATTTTCATAGTGTTATCTCATATGAGGAGCGGAACTCATCGATGTGTACAACCTCTTTAATCTAAGAATAAAAGGTAAATAATGCATAGACATCACAACAACCTTCTTCTTGCTAGAAATCTGCTTAAAACGAGGTTTTTCAAAAAATTTACAACTTTCTAAATTTGCATCACCCTTATAATACAACATGCAATCTTCTTCACAACCATCGATTCTCATAGACGAGAGCCCTAACTTAGAAATCAATCTTTTAGCCTTATAGAAATCTTCAGGTATGTTGAAAGTTGGGTCAACTAGTTCACTTATAAGGCCAATGAAAGAATCCATTCGCTTGAGAAATATTGGTATGTGATTTGATACTTAATAATCTAACTGCAATAGACAATTGAGAGTGCATACTTTATTCACTTAGTGGAAGGCTAGCGGCTTCTAACTGTTCATTGAATATTTTACCTCTTTGTTAGGAGCTTGTTTAACACTTTCATGGGGTTCAAACTCGAAATGCATCCCAAAAGCATCCGCAACCATTTCATAATATCTAGGATGTTGAACGTTATTCCCCACCGACCTACTACTTTCACCAGCAACTATTTTATGAAATATACCATCACTACCATCAACCTCTCCATGAGTAGTCCACACAAAATAATGATCTATAGACCCTTTTTAAAAAAGATGAGTCTTAACATCCTCCGATCCAAAAAAATACAAATACTTGCACTTCACACAAGGACACCTAATCATCCCTCCAATTTGAAATGGTTCAAGTGATATTGCATGCCTAATAAGTTCATTAACCCATTCTATAAATTTCTCAAACCGACGATTAGGATAATTTCTATTACACATCCAACTACGGTATTCCATCTACACAAAGAACAATAAATTGCATGTAATATTAAAAGAGTATTCAAATTAATTTATAGTTTAAGTAACAAAATAAACTTTAGTTACAGAGTAGTTAACTTAAATAATTTGAGTGCATATTAATTTTAAAGTTCTCATATATCCATAAATAAGTTCTTTTCAAATACAATAATTGCAAGATAGCAAACACTAGCATTATCGTAATTAGACTAACTCATGAAGATTATAATTTGTTAACACATTCAATTAGACTAATATGACATAATTAGTTAAGCCTAATTTTCTAAAAGCAATAAACACTAATAGACAGTATTATCCCTTAAATTAATAAAACCCTAAATTTCTAAAAGCAATAAACACTAGTAGAACAATAAATTAAACCTTAAAATAATAAATTATTTCTAAAAGCAATGAATAAAAATAGAATAATAAATTAAACCCTAAATTAATATTTCTAAAAACAATAAACAAAAATAGAACAATAATTTAAACCCTAAGTTAATAAACCCAAAATTTTTAAAAGCAAAAAACGAAAATAGAACAATAAATTAAACCCTAAATTTTAAGAATTAAAGTAGCTAAAAAAAAGGTGACCTTCACGTGGTAGAAGCAATAGCGGTTGAGCAGTGGTGAGAAGGGAGGCATGTGGTGGAACGACGGTGGCCGTGCTGAGGCAGTGGTGGAGGAGGGCGACGGTGGTGAGGCAGTGAGATTGGGGATTTGGGCAAAGAAGGTAATGAGGATGATTTTGGGGGAGAATGAAAGTGGAAAAAGATGGGATTTGGGCGAAATCGCCTTAGGGTTGAAGAGGGTGGAGGATAGAACGAGAGATAGAGAAAATTGAGGGGAAAAAAGTCAATTGGTGGGCTCTATCAATGTAGCAACAACAACATATGTATACATATTAATGCTATATTAACATATACTATATAGGTATACATATGTTGTTGTTGCTAAAACTTAAGTATTAATATAGCATGACATCTTGTAGAACTATACACTTTATTTTTAAATGTCTTATAGTGAGTTTTAATCGAATATAATTGAATTTTCAATTGATCCACCGATGAAGAATCCGAGCAAAGTACTAATAAGGTGATCGAGAATAACACATTCAAGATTATGTGTGTGTGTATTGTTAAATATATGTTGATATTGTAAATAACCAATAATCTAACAATAATACCGATCGAAATCGGTCGATAAAGTTTTATACACACACATACATACATATAATATGCAAGTATGACCAGGTCTTGGTCAAAGATTGACCAATTTTCGACCGACATCAGCCGAAATTTTTATATGTGTCAGTAGTAGTTGCGTTTCTTTATTGTGGGGTCACTATTTCTGACCGATGATGGTCAGTATCTTTGTGAGAATTTTTTTTTATTTTGCAACAAATTTACCTATTTTTCGATCGATTTCGGTCGATTTTTCTTCCCACTGATTTCGATCTATGGACGGGTTTTACCGGTTTTCTAGTAATGAACTCTTTATTGGTAAATAATACTCCATCTGTTCCAATATAGATGACACATTTCGCAGAGTCAATTTGACAAAATTTTGAAACTAAATTGGATTTGTTCAATGGAGTATTTTAAGATTAAAATTTAAATATCCAAAAACTATATGAAAATTGCTAGTAAGTTATAATTAATTATTCTCATGTCAATACGATCAAAAGTATATTTTAAAATATTGGTCGAAGTTCACACTCTTTTACTCTGGATAATATGTCATCTGAATTGAAACCGAGGGAGCAAGAGATATTAAAAGTTTTGCTAAAAGCTTCGCTATTAGCAGAGAGATTTCTCTCGTTTATGCGATTCACAGTAGCCAGTAAAACAAATGCTAATCTTGATCCTCAATCTCCCTATACTTTAGCTAGAAGCGTTTAAAAGGATATCAATTACTACAACACAATATACAAATTACTAAAACATTTTTTGTAGCTAACAACCTTAGACGATATCAGGGCCTTCTTGTTGACACCTTTTACGTTTTTTAACACTAGATACGAAATTGATATCCCCTTGAGGAATGTTGAAGAGAGAGCAATAGCAATAATGAAGAAGTTGGCAATCACACAAGTCATGGTGCTCCATTGTCAATACAGTTACTGGACTTGAAGGGCCATAATAAAAACCTCCATATGTAACCATTTCTTGAAATTCCTCTACCAAGAGTTGTTTATTCATCATTCTTTGACACTTGGTTAGACCATCCTAATGAGAATAACCAAAACAAAAGTCATCATTTTATAGTTAAATAATGAGTAATGAATAGTGAAGTTCTTATGTTATTTGAGAAAAAAATAAAAAGATTATGTGTGATTAATCTTAATTACCTTTTGATCTTGAGGGAATAGTCTAATAAAATTGTTGAAACAGTCATCCATTAATGGAGAGAAATCTTTACAAGCGCAGTTAACAGCAGATTGTGCAATGACACAAGGTCTGAACTCCAAGAATTTAGCATCTGTGAACAGGCTTAGTGGTTAATGCTAGGAAAACTCAGATATTCAAATCAAATTTGGTTCTTCGTAAAAGTTTTACTTCCGTTCACCCACAATACAACCAAACCTCAGTATAATAGAGCATTTGTTCTGACATTTTGTGGGTATTATGTTGAAGTATTGTCCGGATAACATATATTATAACATAAAATGAAAAATTAGTTTAAAAAAATACTTGATCGTTATATTAAAATACTGTTAAGAAGTTTGACTGCATATCAATTACATATAAGTTAAATCGGCAATAAAAGAGAGCGAGGGTTCCAAGTGTTATTGCATACCTAAAAGAACTCCAAGAAGTAGCTCCTTGACACGAGAAGTAAAATCTTGAAAGATGGGTAATTTGAGGGACTTGATATTCCATTGAAGCAATTCAATGTATGAATATGGTGTTGTAGAACTTAATCTCCACCCTAGAGCCTCCAACAATGTCAACTCCATACGTTTTATCATTTTTGATTCATACAAATGTTCAACACCTTCCATCTGCCATCATCCGACCAACTGTTAATTAATCTATCAATATGATAACAACAATAACGTCTAACCTAAAGATACAAATAGTTTAGAAGGGCAGCCCGGTACATAAAGTATGTCGCGTTACGTAGGGTCCGGGAAAGGACCGCATCATACCATCCCAAGGGGTGTGATGTAGATAGCCTACCATAATACAAGCATTAGTGGTTGCTTCTACGGATCAAACCCGTGACCTGTATGAAGACATTTACTGTTGCTCCAAGGTTCCCTTCCCAAACAGTCTAGAAAAAAGAATAAAAAAGAAAGCATCCGGATTAAAAATAGTAATAATAAATGGTGGAGGACTACTCACCTGTAGTTCAAGCAATTGAGGAGGGTTTGTTTCATGGAATTTGGAGGCAACAGACAAACATGCAATTGAGAGTAACTCAAACATCCAGTATCTCCATCCCTACAAATTTAGTTTTGGCATAGAATGGAATTTTAACTGAATTCAATTCAATGTTTTTATTTCTTTTTGGAAAATTAAAAAAAAAACCTTTCATTTAACGTATTCTTACCTGGCACTTATTTAAAGAGATAAAACGATCAAGGTAACTTGCAGCACCAAATATAGTTCCATTAGATAAATTCCACCTCCTTTGACACTGTAGAGTATTTTTAATATAATAAAAGATAGAAATAAAAATAAAAATAAAAATAAAAACGTTATGCAAGAAAAAATAAAATTTAATTTTACCTTAATAAGCCAGTAAATAGCTTTGAACCTAGCATTCTCAATAAAACAATTTTCTTTTATTCGCTTCACATAATCTTGTTTAGTCATGTAACTCATCTCCTTCTCTAATAATATCTCAAAAGCATGTTCACAATCTTCTTTGGTTGAGTAGAAAAAACTAGTATCTCCTTCTTCTTCATTATTTACATGCACGTCATGATATTCAGGACTCATGAGCCAGACTTCATCACATAGCAAACTCTCCATTTCCAAGAATGGCAACAACAATGGCGAAATGCTAGATTTATTTCTGAATGTCAGACCAGAAATGGTTGAAAACGAGGACAAAGGCAAATGATCACTACATGATAGCCTGCAAAAATATAAAGGGGTTCATCAGTTTGTCCTTTTTAGTGTTTTGTGTCATGCACAGAAAGCTTAAGGAAAGCGTTAATATATACTACTATAATTCTTGAACAGGTTCTTGGTGTGGAGTAAAGAGTCTATTCAGTACTACAGGCTGGCTATACAAATCATACTACAAATAATTTAATTTCTATATAGTGTCACGGTAAAATGTTTGTACCCTTTTAGACAGGTGCTAGAGTCGGAATCGAACCAAAACAGTGCACTAAAAGCCAAGTTGCGCCATCCAAATCGATCAATGCATCTGCTTAAGATTTGAATTTTAGGGTGCAAATCAAAATATATATACCTGTTATTTAATATATATTCACACTAAACTGTCACGTATGTATAACTTAAATCCTACTAGAAAAAAGGAGATAACAAAGAATGGTATAGACTATAGAGAGGGGGGTGGAGTTGGTAAGATGAAGAGGAATAAAAATGAGGAGATGAGACTCATGAAAAGAGGTAAATGCAATATCAGATATTTGATGTTTTTGACTGCAGTAACCAATTGCGTGAGCACACGAGGATAGTCGCTGTTTGCCTTGTGATTTTATTGTGTTTGCATTGTTTTTATATAGATAGAGAAGCAGAGATCTAGTCTTTTCCAAACTTCTGGTTTGGGATTTTTCGTTATTCTGATATATATTATATATTATATATTATATTATTTGTATTTTGTGGGGCTATTAAGTTATTGCAGTTATAAGGTTTTGTATTTATGAAGCACACACGTAAAGGGTCCACTATGCGCTTTTACGGTATTGGTGAGGAATGTGCTGAAGTAACTGTACTGAAACTAAACCAACTGCTTCTCCCCATATTGTCCCTCGTCAAGGGCGGTTCTAGGGCAAGGAGGCCCCAAATATTTTTGGCCCCAAAAATATAGAAGTATTACTATATTGTTATATACAATATGTAATTTATATATATACAATTGTTGATAAAATATTTTAAATTCTAATATTTATGTAAAATTTGATAGATGAAGGATTGAATACGTTAATAGGATAAAACTTTTCACTACTAAAAATCCGGGAAAAAACGACCAATAATTTGCGACCAAAATTGGTCTGTCAAGAAAAGCGACCAAAGTTGGTCGCTAAATTGGAGAAAATTATTAAAAAATAATTGTAAATACATTAGCGACCAAGTGTGGTCGCTACTTTTTTCAAAATGTTGACCGGACTGGTCAGACCTTCTTGGTCAAAGAAATGTTGAAACTAGCGACCAACTTTGGTCGCTAAAGTGGGACCCTGTTACAAAATTTTAATAATTCTATTATTATTTTTAAAAAATTATCAAATATAAATAAATAAAATTTAAAATTAGCGACCATAGTTGGTCGCTGTCACGATCCGAAATCCCACCTTTCAGGCCGTGACTGCGTCTAACGTTGAACCCGCTAGACAAGCCAACGTACACAACACTTGACCTCGATAGAACAACGTAACAATATTTAAAACCATTAACCTTCAAACATTTACTGAAATAACTCGAATTCATTAACGTTCAACCTTTACCGAAACCATCCCACACCATTAACTTTCAAATCTTACTGAACATCCCAAATCACTTCAAACGTTTCACCAAAAAAAAAAAAATATTACCTCAAAAACTCATAATGAAATGATCAGATAACAACAACGAACAATCCCAAAACCGGGGTGTCACAACCTCACGAACTATCTACACTGAGTACTAAATACAAAGTCTGAAAAGAAATATACAATTGTCTTGAAACTAAGAGAAAAAGTAAGACAATGAGGAATCCAAAAGCAGGAGAGACACCAAGGCCCACGAATGCTAGCGGGTATACCTTGAAGCTCTGGGTGGACTGAAG